>JAJONR010005379.1:0-56278 GCA_029582245.1 Solanum etuberosum | reverse complement strand
GAACTCAACTCTACTCTTTCTCAAAAATATTTCAAAATCATATTATAATATGATCATTGATGACTCGGGAAGTCATACTGCATAAACATTGATGGTATATCTAGATACCATACTGCTCATACATTGATGGCATACTCGATTGTCATACCAATCATGTTTTAGAAAACTCTTTTTTCAAAACTCATCTTTACTTTCGCAAAACTCAATTTAAGAACTCAAATGTTGGCTTTAAAAAGCTTTTTAAAATTTATAACTCAAATCATCGGGTTCATGTGGGATTTTGAACATGAACGACTCAACTCAGGGATCTTAATAGCAATAAAGAACCTCAGTACTCAGAACTCAAGACTCAATGATACTACTCATCTCTAGACTCATAGGGTTCATGCGGAATTATGGGCATGGACAACTCAACTCAAGGGCTTCATGGGTAACATGTAGTAGTCCCATAAGTAGGAATATAATCTCAAAAGGATTAGGAACTCAATGCTCAAAGACTTGGAACTCGAAGATGCTACTCCTCTCGAAGATACTCAATGTATGGAGTTCATGCGGAATTTATGAGCATGAACGACTCAACTCAAGGGTCTAAAGAACATTATGGAACTCATGTATATGACTCTTCTCATTCTCATACTTACTTTCTCAAAACTTAGCTCAAATCAATAGTTGATCTCAAAGGATTTACAATTAAACTCAAAGACTTTCTTGAACTCTACTCTTAACTCTCTCTTGAATTTAAATTATGGATTCAAGAGTTATGATTAATGATATGAAGGATCTCGTGATGATAATGTAGACTCATTAATACATTCTCCTCATTTTTATACTCACTTGCTTGAGTCTTGAAACAAGTTATTAGAAGTTGTAGAAGACTCCTCAAAAGACTCAAAGGGACTTTGTCAAAATACTCGAAAGAACTCTCAAGACTTGACTCTTAACTCTACCTTGAATTTGAATTATGAATTCAAGAGTTTTTATTTGTGATAGGAAAGATATCGTGATGATTAAAAGTGTTTTAGATAGTTAATCATGAGAAACGGTTGAAAAATATTGTCTGGGGAGCAAGTCCGTGACGCGGAGATGAATTATAATATTTGGTCGAAATAATTTTTGAAACAGTGGAGTCCATGTTCTCTCCGCGACGCGGAGAGGAAAGTTTCACTTTGAAGGAACAGGTCCGCGACGAGGACCTGGTACTTTGTTTCTGTCCGACTTTTTCTTACTCATTTTTCGATCCTAATTCACCTAGAATCGAATGGTTTCTTCCCCACTCACTTGGATTCAATTACTCAACATAAATACACACTAATCTACTCAATACAACCCTCAAAACACTCACTTTAATATCAAGAATTCATCAGAAACCCCAACAAAATAAGATTTAGAATGAAACTTCAAGAATGCTTATCAAAAACTCAATTTCATCGACTTCAAGAATGAAATTGTGCTGAAAATAACATAATTGGCGTGTGGGTGAATGAACCCAATACTATGGAAACTTATATACCTCTTAGGATAAAATTCTTGGCGAAAACCCCTCGAAGATCACAAGAATCTTGATCGTCTTGAACCTTCCCTATTTTCTCCTCTTTTCTCTTCTTTTTTCTTTTTGAACTCTCAACTAAAACCCTAGGCGTATATTAGGATTATAAAACTGGACCTAATCAGATTAGACCCCTAAAACCTTACTAAAAATGAATTAAATCTGATTGGGTAAGGAAAAGACCAAAATACTCCTCATATTTTCGGGTAACTTTCCTTAACTGAACAACCTGAATTTAAAAAGAGCATATCTCACTCATCCGAACTTGAAACTTAACAAACTCGGTGGCGTTGGAAAGATAATTCAAAGACCTTTCATTTGATATCTTATGGGCCACCTAACTCATTCTATGCTAAAAGTTATGGTCATTTGAAGTTGATCCAAAACTTAGAAGAACTTCCAAATGACTTGAATGAACTCTCTTTAGTTCTTTTTGGAACTCAAGGTGCTACATCTAGTGACCTTAACACTGAAGAAATTTTAAATTCCTCGGTAAAATCATACTCACAAAGAAGGATGGTTCGAGTCTTAGCTCAAAAATTTTCTGAGGTGTTACACTTACACATTAACTAACCACAATAAAAATAAAATCTTGAATGTTGAATAAACTACAGAATAAGGAAATTTTATAAAAGTGACAATGTATATGCAACAAATACTTGAAAATACAAAAAAGAGAGAGAAAAACACATACATCCATTAATGTAGATTACATATTTGATTCGAGAAGAGTAAGTACTCTCTACATTTTTTTCATTTTAATTTTTTTGTGAATTGAGGGTGAAGAAATATGGATTAATTACTTGGGTGGATCCCTTTTAAAAAAATATTACTTATTTTAAATATACTCTCTAATTATTAACATTTATAGCAATATATAATAATACTATGTATATTTTTAGATTGTGTCTTTCTCTCTCGCTAGATTAGCCATGTTTTATTTCCTGCACATCACCAATAACCTATAAAATGTATTAAATCTGAATTAAAATGTATTACTGAATTAAAATGTATTACACACATATTAAATTAGAAGAAAATTAAACATGAATACAAATTGTAGCAAACAAAATAACAGACAGTAATTTGTAGACTGAATAAAACTTGTATCAATAATGAATTAGACAAGTAATCTAATCATAACAAATGAAAAGACATAATAAACTGCAAAATGAATTAAATTTGAATTTAAAAGGTATTACATGCATATTAAAGTTGATTTAGAAAAGAATTAAACATATATGAATGCAAAATGTAGCAAACGAGTGATTCATAGACCGAATAAAACTTGTATCAATAATGAATTAAACAATAATCGAATTGTAACAAATGAAGAGACACAATAAACTGCAAAATGAATTAAACTTGAATTAAAAATGTATTACACACATATTTAAGTTGAATTAGAAGAGAATTAAACATGAATGCAAAATGTAGCAAATGTGATTTGTAAACTGAATAAAACTTGTATCAATAATAAATTAGACAAGAAATCTAATCGTAACAAATGAAGAGAGAGTAAACCTTCATATTGAATTACAATTGAATAAAAATTGTAGGACAAAGAAAGTGTAATTGAGCATTATGAATTAAACTTGTATAAATGATGAAAAATCTTCAAAAAACTTCAAACATTCAAATCTTCAAATCTTCAGAACTTCAAAACTTCAAACCTTCAAATCTTCAAATTTTCAAATCTTCAAACCTTCAAATCTTCAAAGTCTTTGTTCGAATTTATATAAATATCAGCGAATTGTAAATATACAATAAGTAATTACAAATCTGCACTCAAAAATCACAATTCTTTAATTGATTCAAATATGCACTCACCTAAACTTCACAATTTTGCAATAACTAAAAATATAGATCATAGATTTTCAAAAAAAATGCAATAATAAAGTTGTAGGAAGTCGTGGGTAAGAAGCTAGGAAGGGAATTATTACGCTAATTGTAGAGTAAATCATAGTTGAGAAGATGATAGAGAAAATCGATGAATTATTGAACCAAATTTGAGAGAAATGTTGAGGGAGAGAATATCGCATGAATTAATTATAGAGAATTGTTATATATGATTAAAATTATTATATTGATATAGATGGCAAATATTTTGTTTTTAAAATATGGGAGAAGAAATAGTAGAACTAGGAATGGGCCACTAACAAAAAGGCCATACAATAGGGCTTTAAGTGAGACGCTTGAATAAAAACGAAACACTATTTGTGGAAATTACAAATTCAGATAAATACGTTGTGTCGTTTTTCGTTAAATAAAAATATTAAAATCGCATTCCGCTTAATACACCACCTTTTGGTTTCTCTCCAGAAAGAAAACATCTTACTACACTCTCATCTTATCCCGCGAAAAAGAAATAAATACTCCATACCCTAACGGCGACGGACAATGTCTTATGTACCTCCTCACCTGAGAAATTCTGCTGCCGGGAAAACCACTACCACCGCTACTATAAACACTAAAGGCGCCGATCACTTCTCTTCCAAACACACATCCAGAATTCCTTCTCTCTACGGCAATGGCGAACTCGAAAAGTCTTCCAACGGTTACTCCAATTCAGCTCGCCGGTGCTCCCTCAATTACTCCTTGCCCAAGACTGTTGCCGTCCCTGACCCCTTGTTTCCTCACTGGAAGCCTTCCGAACGTGTTCTTCGTCTTAAATCCGAGCAGGTAGGAAATGGCGTTATAACAGTTGCTATACATCCCTCGCTAAAAAGTTTAGGACGCTAATTGTGTACATTTTTTATTTATTTATGTTCTTAGGGTTTTATGAAATATATGTGGCATCTGCTTCCTTTATAATTTATTCCATCTGAAAGTTCTCTCACTGTTGCAAAAATGGTTGCTTATTTCTTGTTTTGCTTCAAATGAGTCCCAATACACTGCGCTAATTGGCAGTTGAAGTGGATTCTACAAACTATTAATATCAGTTTTATTGAGAAGCTGCATGATATGTTTGTACTGTAATTTTCTTAGTCTCAGATTCATTTCTCCTAGAACAAGGCTTATTCCCTGCTCTGTGAACATACTTGTATCTTTAGGCCTTCACTGCAGCATTATAATTATTATCATTGTTATATGGGCTTTTCAATTTTCTGATGAAATTTGGATATTTCAGTTTTAGAACAGTAGTTATTCAACTTCCAAGTGTGCAACATTTGCTAACTGTAATTTGAGGGAGTCCTACAAAAAGTAAATGTTGTGATCCTGATTTACGTCCTTGATGTGCATTTTTATCTGCAGATAGAAGAGATTCGACTGCGGCTTAACGTAGATGTCAATGTTTCTCCAGGCTCATGTCCTGCACCCTCACCTATTGAGTCATTTCCTGATATGGTTAGTTGAATTCATCATTGTGACAAATCACTGTATTGGGTTTTCTATATAAGGGCATAATTTAAAGTACTTGGACTCTGGTTGTTTGTTCTCTCTGCAGTGCTTGCATGCAAGCATAATGAAGGATATTGAAAAGCATGGCTACACTGCACCGACTTCTATTCAGGCTCAAGCCATGCCTGTTGCTCTTAGTGGAAGGGATCTCTTGGGGTGTGCAGAAACTGGTAGTGGGAAGACTGCTGCATTCAGCATACCTATGATACAGGTTGTGTATTGAATTTGTGTTATTATCATGTCATACTGTGAGTTTGTCAGTGTTGTACTTGATCTTACTTATAGGAGTGTTTACTGTTCAATAAATATTATACATATTTTTATCGATATAGCATTGCCTGGCTCAACAACCTCTTCAACGTGGTGATGGACCTTTGGCATTAGTGTTGGCACCTACAAGAGAGCTTGCACAACAGATAGAGAAAGAGGTGGGTCTGCGGGCACTTTAAAACTTACTGCATTTTTCCGTATCCTGCATATATATGTTTCATTGACCCTGCTTTCAATGTGGTTTCTCACATCTCATAATCTAATCTCCATCAGACCCTCGGAACACCCTCATCTGTCTTTTATTTTGTAATTCATCTATACAAAATAACTGGTTTCTTTTCCTTTTTCTCAGTTTCATAAAACATAAAATACTTTCTCTAATGTGGTGTTAACTGTCTAATAACCATATCAAAAGGTACTGAAAGGCATAATATGCTGCTACTCTACGGTTGCTTCGCTTCTTCAAACTTGAATAATGCTCATCTTTCAAGAAGTCTGGTTTAGTCAATTACATAAGTTACTATCTTTTGCTACTGAAGTATGTTGTATCCCCTTGGCTTTCTTTTGTCGTGTCATTGTTAATAAAGTAACTGGGTCTCCGTGATTCATAAGGAGTGGACTTCAATATCACTAGGTCCCAACTACTCATTGTGTTGCTGATGTCGTTTTATTACTGTGCAAAGCTCATCATCTTGCTTCAATATTTTCCTCATAACCAATAATTTTGCATGTGAATGATCCGTGTTCGTTATTAGCAATATATATAGTTTGGCCATGGTGTAGACAAGAAAAAATTCAATTTATTGTATTTTGCCTTTAAATATGTTTGTACTTGAACTGCTAAGCATCATCTTTTCAGGTTACGGCTTTCAGCATGTCTTTGGATTCCTTTAAGACCGCAATTGTTGTAGGTGGGACAAACATTAGTGAGCAGGTAACTTCATTTTTATTATCATTATTAAGGTGCTATCTGTGAGGTTCATACGTCTACAGGTGGATAAGTAAACCAAAATCTCTTCTTTTGTTCTGGACTTGTTACTCGGTTGTGCCTTTCAGCAATCATTTTCATCTTTTATGTTACATGATGATGCAAGTCTAGCCTTACCATATTTTGTAATTGTGGTTTTCCATTGGATGCTAAGACAGAGGTCTGAGCTTCGAGCAGGAGTACATATAGTTGTTGCTACTCCGGGAAGACTTATAGATCATTTACAACAAGGAAATACTTCCCTCAGCAGGATTGCTTTTGTAGTTTTGGATGAGGCTGATAGAATGCTTGACATGGGGTTTGAACCTCAGATAAGAGAGGTATCTTCTTTTTCAATTTTATTTATTTTTTCTTTTCAAGGGGACATTATTTTCCATTTTACCTGTTTGTCTGGTCTTCTGTAACTCATTTTTGAATCTCCCTGATGTCTTGAGGAGTATGCTATTGTTTTCGTTATTCTTACACGCATTTGTCTCCCAATGTAGTAGCTGTCTTGCAACCATAAACTATAGAACAGTTCTTGATAATGCCTTTTAATTATTTAATTTTGCTAGTATCTTTTTGTAAAATCAGAAAACCTCTTATGTCATTTGACTCCTGAATTATTATCTCTGCCTTTTGTTCATTGACTATTGTAATATGTTACCGAGACCAGATTGGGAGTTAATATCTCAAAAGATCACTCAACTTTGAAAATTTATCTAGTAAAGTTATTGAACTTTATTTTTTATCAATAAAATCACTCATCTTAGACTTTTATATCAATAAAATCACTCAACTAAATTTATTATTAAAAAAATTAGCATAGCAAAATAAATTGTTTTTATGCTATGTAATATGAACTCCACAAATAAAAAAGATATAGAAAACTCATCAAAAAAAATTCAAGGAAAAACTTAATTAGTGAAAATTATATTATGGTATTACTGTATATTCAAAATTTAAAAATGTATTATAATGGATATTTTTCTACAAAAAAAAGGACCCGTAAAAATTGTCCTTACAAATAATTGGCTTAATAACTGCAATGTTAAATTGCTGCAGTCACTAGTGTATAAAAAAATTGACGTCTTATTAAAAGATTGTTACAGTCGTTAAGTCAAGGATAATATCATAACATTTATTATTAGAATAACTTCATTTAAATTGTAAATACATAATAAAATTATAATATTATTTCACTGATTAAGTTTATTCATAAACTTTTTTTGAATGATTTCTCTTTAATTTTATTTATTTGTGTAATTTAAATTTACATGGCATAAAAAATAATTATTTTGCTATGTTAATTTTTTTAAATGATAAATTTAATTGAGTGATTTTATTGATATAAAGATCTAAGTTGAGTGATTTTATTGATATAAAATAAAGTTCAATGACTTTATTAGACAAATTCTCAAAGTTCAGTGACCTTTTAAGTTATTAACTCACCAGATTGGCATCAAACTAGAATGATTCAATTGTTGATTTTGCTTGTTCTGCATGACTAAATATGCTTATCGAACACCATAAATGACAACTTCCAAGTTCGACTGTCTGCTTCCATTTGCTTATTGGTGTTGACTGGGTTATATAAAGGATGCTGATACCATGCTGGAGGCTTTAGGACTTCTACATGTATATATGAGGCTCTAATAGTCGGCCAAATCTACTTTTGCTTCTATTTTCTGCTCGCTCATCTCCTTTCTTTTTACCTTCTCTAGTGTTGATGTTGTAAATATCCCAGCACTTGGTGCTGTTTTGACATCAACGAATTTACCTTTTCAAAAATAACATATAAATGGCAACTTCCAAATGTTACTGTGTCATAGGTGATGCGAAATCTTCCGGTAAAGCATCAAACACTGCTCTTCAGTGCCACCATGCCAGCAGAAATTGAAGCATTGGCACAGGTTAGGTCTCTATTTACTTCTTCGTTATATTAGCCCATGTATTTAAAATGGTATCCTGGTTGGCTTATTTTGTGGATACTAGGATTCTAAGATCGTAATGGGTAATTCTAAGCATGATCAGATTCTGCAGACATCTATCATTGAGTTTCTCTCAATTGAGTAGTCTCCGTCCCCTTATTTTCGTTTGGCGTAATCAAAAAGTTCCTTGTTGTATAGGGGGATTGGGAGGAGTTCGTAGAGAAACATATTCTAGAGATTCTTTACTTTTTGGTATACGACTTGTATACGGCCCGTTTGGCCATTTTATGAACGAGAATACCTTTACTTGATGAAAAAATGATATACCATGTGAATTCAGTGTCTGGAAAAAGAAAGCAATTAGGTCAAGCTAGAATTACTCTAGTTTTGATTTGGCAATTCTTCTTATAAAGGGTAAAGCTCTTAAACCATAACAAATTTACTTAAAGGAAACTTATATGGCCTGGAATCTTGAATTCAGTTTGAGATCTTGTTCATAAAGCACTCGCTTCCATATTTTGTTGTTTTTCTCCAACAATGTCATTTTCCATGTTTATGCAATTCATCATCACTTAATAGGTCTTCAGGTTTGATAAACATATGATGTGGTCAATGCTATTATTCTGTAAAAGAGGTGTCACATATCTCTTTTGATTGTTGCAGGATTACTTGACTAATCCTGTGCGAATAAAAGTTGGAAAAGTAAGCAGCCCGACTGCAAATGTTTCCCAGACTTTAGAGAAGGTACCCGAAAATGATAAGGTATGTTTATTGTTGAACTTAAACAGCAAAGTAAACAGATTGATTCACATTACTTTTAATGGCTTCAATGGCAGCATTTTTGTTGCAAGCCTTCTTTATTTTTTATATTTTTCATTTTTTCATCTTGCTTGTTTGTTACTTGTATACATAGTTGTTTGAGATACATAGTTGTTTGAGATATGCATCTAACAATGTTGCATTCTTCATTCTTTGCCGATAGCGTGTGCCTTTCCGGTCTTTGACATTTATGGCGATGAAGTATAAAGATTCAATACTAAAATCTATCTCATCATTATACTGGATACATCCACATTAATGTTGATACAAGTTCTACGTATGTGGTTTTGGGTTGGTCATAGTGGGTTATTAGGCTTGACAATGCTGTCTCAGTCAAGAATTCTCTAATGCATAAGGAGAGATGAAGTGATGAGATCCCACTCAGCATGAGTGGCTGTCCTTTCTGGTAATATTTTTCAGAGCTGAAGGTGATAAAAGTGTTTTGTCTCTTTAATATGAAATCCTTGCATATTATTGTATTACTCGTGAAACAACTGTAAATCAGCAGAAGAACCGCATGTATCTTGTCGGAGAGTCCGCTGTCTTCTCCCCATGTTTTATCATTTAAAATGGTTCTAACCCTATTTATGTCATTGTTTATAAAATAACTAGGTTGAATCCTTATTTCTTAGGATGTTATTCAAGTCTTGATAGAAATATATATAGGTATCATATTGCACAAAAGTGGGGATATAAATGTAGATGAATCCATACACAAATCTTTCTTTCTAAGAAATCTAACAATCACCTATACAAGAAGGGATTTATTGAAGCACAACTAGGTTAATCCTTATTTCTTAGGATGCTATTCATGTCTTGATAGAAATATATATAGGTATCATCTATATACTATATATATATATATACATACTACCTTAAAAGCATGAACTTCCTAATTTGAATATTAAATTACTATAATACCCCAACTTAAAAAACATTCAATTTAATATATCTTTTATATTTATATTATATATATTTATTTATATTACGTTATATTAAAAGCAAAATACCTTTTCACATTGAATGGTTGCGACTTTTCCGAAAGGCTCTATCACATTTGTAAACTAATTTTTTTAAAGGTTTCTATTCTTCTAATTTCTTAGAACACCCAATTTAGTATATTTTTTTATATTTTATATTATATGATATTTATTTATTTATGTTACATTATATTAAAAGCAAACACCTTTTCACATTGAAGAGTTGTGACTTTTTCGAAGGGTTGTGACCTTTCTCGAAGGATTGTCACTTTTTCCGAGAGTTGTGACTTTTCCAATGAGTTGTGACCTTTTTCCGAAGGGTTGTTACTTTTTTAATTAGGCACAATAAGCACCTGTTCATACTATCCTTTGTTGGCTATAAATAGAAGGGTTTCTTCTCATTTTTAAACTACAATTTTTTTAAGTTTTCTATTCATCTTTCTTAAAACACCCAATTTAGTATATCTTCTATGTTTTGTATTATGTTTATTTATTTCTTTATATTATATCATATTAAAAGCCGTCACATTTTCACATTGAAGGGTTGTGACCTTTTCGAAGGGTTGTGACTTTTCTGATAAGGCACAATAAACACATGTTCATTCTACCCATTGTTGGATATAAATAGAGGGGTTTCCTCATATTTGTAAACTACAATTTTTTAAAGTTTTCTGTTCTTAAAACACCCAATTTAGTATATCTTCTATAGGTTATATGATATTACATTTATTTATTTATATTATATTGAAAGAAGGAAGGGTTGTGAGTTTTTCAAAGAGTTGTGACCTTTCCACCAGGTTGTGACTTTTCTAATAAAGCACAATAAGCCTATGCTCATACTACACTTTGTTGACTATAATTGAGGGGTTTTCTCACATTTTTAAACTATGATTTTTTTAAGTTTTCTATTCTTAAAAAAAAACTCGAGTGTGATTTGCAGTCATTGACTGAGTTAGAAGTTAAGTAGAACGTTAAATTACTATAATACCCCAACTAAAAACACCCAATTTAGTATATATTCTATATTTTATGTTTACTTATTTATTTATATTATATAAAAAACAGATGCCCCAACAATACAATAATACTTAGCAATGAGAGGAGAAGGTATATTTAAAAGTTGTAATTATGAGATTTTATGAATGACTTTTTTATTTTTACATGTCACAATGCATTTTAAAATGAGAAAAGTCAAAAAAAGGAGAAAAAAGATAAATGTAAATGGAGGCTATAGAAGGTGTCACATCACCTTATCTATATCAAGCTTTTATTTATTATAAATAGATATAGATATTTTCATATACTGATTTCACAACTTTTAATATGCACACAGTTAATAATCATAAAAAAGTTTACATCCATTATTCATAGGAACTTATACTTTATTATTCCATTTATAATCATTTACTTAAATTTATGGTTTAATAAATTTATGGTTTATTTTTTAAAAAGTGTACTACATAGTTTGGCATTCACAGGCAACACACGTGCATCAAAAACTAGTATTGCTCAAAAGTGGGGATATAAATGTAGATGGATCCATACCCAAATCTTTCTTTTTAAGAAATCTAACAATCACCTATACAAAGAAAGGATTTATGTGGGCTTCCATGATAAATAAGAGGCATTTGCAACCTAAGGTATGACCTAGAGGTCAATAAAGTGGGCGAAAACTTTGGAGACCTGGGTTCAAACCCCAGTAGAGACAAAAAATGCTAGATTATCTCTTCCATCTGCCTGAGCCTTGATGGGCAGAGTTATTTGGTACTTGTGCGGGTGATCCGTAGAAGTACCCTATGGAATAGTTGAGGTGCAGGCAAGCTGGCCCGGGCACTACTGTTATGACTTCTATAAATAAAGAAGAGGCATAACAATACTATAACTTTGATAGAGTATTCTCCTCTGTCAAGGGTTCTTCCATTCACTAGGTTGTGCACATAGTTACATGAGGAAAATCCTCCTGTTCTGTCCATGCTATCAATTTGCCAGCAACTCCTTGGTGCTGTGTCTTCAAAAATAAACTACGAGCGATTCACATTTTGATCTGTCCTCGGTTGGATGGTTTTTTGAAATATATGAAGGGCCTTCTGGAACTTTAATATTTTTGTTGTGCTAAAGATCAAATATATACCAAATATTTGTCTTGCAGTTGTACTTTGTTAGAGTTCTTTTCCAATATTTGTTCATAAAGATGACAAAGTTGAGCCGGGGGTATTTCAGAAACAACCTCTCTACCACCAAGAGGTAGGGGTAAGGTCTGCGTACACTCTACCCTCCCAGACCCTTTCTGTGGGATTACACTGGGTATGTTGTTGTTGGAGAAGACAGAGTTATGCCATTAACTATCTTGTGCTTGGGGTCAATCTTAGATAGATGGAAAAACTAGTTTTCAAGAACATATATTAATCGTCACTTAAAAAAGATAGTAATTGTCACCAGATTTATGGGTCTTTCATCAAGATTATAGCTTGATGTTATTGTAATGATAATTCTTGTAGATTGATCGCCTTTTGGATTTGCTGGTTGATGAGGCTGCTCAAGCTGAAAAATCTGGTCATCCCTTCCCTTTGACCATTGTATTTGTGGAACGGAAGGTATAGTTTCATGTACTCTGATTTTTTTCTGATTTTTCTGTTGCCCTATCTATGCTAATGTTGCCGTCCCAAGGATTCCCTAATAAAAAGTATAGAAGATCATTAAAGGAAAAAGCGAAGCACAATAGTTTAAATCACCTGCTACTTTTTAAGTGTAATTACCATCTTTAAGGTTTCTCATCCAATCTTTATTCTGTGTATTCGACCATGTCTTGTTTTGGCTGCAAGGGAACAATAGGTGATCACACAAATGTTAATAGCCAACCGACCTTCTACCTGCAATGTGATCATATTGACCTCTAGCATCACATCAATGAATCGTGTGAAAGATTAATGGTTTGTTGCTAATGGAAAAGTTAATTGTCTGTTGACTACGCTACATAGGCTTGAAAATCCAACTTATAAATGTGGTAGACTCTGATTTTGGATAGTCAACAACATGATAGTTTATTGCCGATGAGATTGTTTCATGGAACCTCAGCTGTCAAGATCATTTAATCTTGTCAGAGACTTGTGAGTCCAATGACAAAAGTGCCATAGTGGATTTGGAGTTCTCATAAAAGCTAGGATTGAAAGTCCTGTTATCATTCACATTGTTGGATTTGTTGTCCTTGAGCTACAACTTTGGTTCAACACAGCATCATCAAATTAAGCAATGAATATGGGGCATTATTTGATGCTCTAGAAAAAGAAGCAGCGGTTTGGTTCGAAAAACTAGACCAAAGGAGGGGGTTGGCGAAGGAACCAACCAACAACAATAAGTTGGTTCCCAAAGAAGTCATGAATTTAATTTTCGAGATGAAGTACAAGGATGGAGAATCAAGAAGTGAATTGAGAAAAGGGAGGAGACCACCAATTAATTATCAATGATAATCAAGATCACATCTTTGGAATGTCAGGGGTCTTAACACTGCTGACAAAAGGAGGTTGGTAAAACAATTAGTCCAACAATGGGGAGCAAAACATTCGTGTTCATTTAGAAACCAAATTAGAAGGAGATGTCAAAAACTTGATAGGGGAGTTATGGGCCATTTAATGGGTTGGGGAGGCTACGGGTAATAGTGGAGGGATCCTAATAATGTGGGACAAGACAGAGTAGGTCGGGGAACTGATTGAAGTTAGCAGTCAAGTGATCCCCTGCAAATTCATAGGCATAAATCAGGAGTTGACATGGTTTAGGGGAGTTATGGGCAAACAAATGGGTGGGGGAGGCTAGGGGTAGTAGTGGAGGGATCCTAATAATGTGGGACAAGACAGAGTGGGCCAACAAATGGGTGGGGGAGTCTAGGGGTAGTAGTGGAGGGATCCTAATAATGTGGGACAAGACAGAGTGGGTGGGGGAACTGATTGAACTTAGCAGTCAAGTGATCCCCTGCAAATTCATAGGCATAAATCAGGAGTTGACATGGTTTCTCAGTGCTGTCTATGCAGACTACAGCAGGGTTATCAGAAGAGAGATCTGGGGTGAATTGGCAACTAGCAGAGTCAATTGTGAGGGGCCTTGGCTGGTATGTGGTGATTTCAGTGTCACAAGGTTTGTGTCCAAAAGGGCAAACAGTACCAGAATCTCATGGGCAATGTCTGAGTTCTCTTAGTGCACCAATGACTTAGAACTAGTAGACGATCCTTTATTTGGAGAGTCTCTCACTTGGAGGAGGGGAGAAAACCACAGGAGTGCATCCAGAATAGACAAGTTCTTGCACTCGACTGAATGGGAGGACACATTTTCATAGGATAAAGAAACCTTGCTTCCACGGTTGGGTTTTGACCACAACCCATCTTCCTAACATATGGGGATTGGGGCTTCAAAATCGCAAATTTGAAAATTGGTGGCTAGAGGTAGAGGGGTTTAAGAACAAGGTGAAGGAATGGTGGAATTCATTCCCAAATACAGGAAGACCTGCCTACATCCTAGTTAACAGACTCAAGCTTCTAAAAAGAAGCTAATAAAGTGGAGCAGGAATAACAAGGTGAACTGGAAATCGAGGAAAAAGGAAATCCTATGCAGATTAGCTCTTGGGAAACTATTCAGGAACAAAGAACTCTATCGGATGAAGAACTAGTATAGAAAACCCAACTAGCTATAGAGTTTGAAGAGGTTGCTAAGAGGGAGGAAATATCATGGAGGCAGAGACCAAGAATTCAATAGTTAACGATTGGAGATAAAAATATCAAATTCTTTCACAAAATGGCCAATGCCCTCAAGAGATACAATTTTATTGACACTCCGAAAATGGTAGGACTCAACACCACTGATTCAGATGCTATTAAGAGGTTGTCCAGAGCTTTTATCAAACTTTATACAAGAAAATTGAAGAGTGGAGACCTGAGTTCACTATCCATGATGACTCCCAAAATAGAGTACCTAGAGGCAGAGACCAAGAATTCAATAGTTAACGATTGGAGATAAAAATATCAAATTCTTTCACAAAATGGCCAATGCCCTCAAGAGATACAATTTTATTGACACTCCGAAAATGGCAGGACTCAACACCACTGATTCAGATGCTATTAAGAGGTTGTCCAGAGCTTTTATCAAACTTTATACAAGAAAATTGAAGAGTGGAGACCTGAGTTCACTATCCATGATGACTCCCAAAATAGAGTACCTAATCAACTATACTCACCCCTGAAGATTAGACATGGCTGCAAAGGAATTTCAATAAGGAGGAGAATATGGAGAGCATCAAGTCATGTGCCATTGACAAGGCCCCTGGGCCTCATGGTTTCCCTATAAACTTCTACCAACCTTTTGGGACTTGGTCAATGGGGAGATTATGGGCACTATGCAATATTTCTATGATCATCAGGTATTTGGAAGGAGCATGAATGCTTACTTATGTAGCTCTCATAGCCAGTGAATGTGTAGACACAAGAACTAGAAGTGAAGTGTTAATTGTTGGACTAATGTGTAAGCTTGACAGTGAGAAAACTTTTGATCTTGTTAACTGAGACTATCTTCTGAACATCCTCAATCAAATGGGGTTTGGAGATAGATGGTTCAAGTGGATAAACTTTTGTATTAAAATTGTCATAAAGGAAGACCTGTTGGTTTTTTCCCTTCTGAAAGGGGCCTCGGGCAAGGTGACCCTTTAGTTCCTTTTCTATTCATTCTCGCAATGGAAGGCCTCAGTAGTATGGTGAATACAACACTCCAAAATAATTGGCTAAGGGGTTTCAAGTTAAGTGATAGAGGAGTGGGTGAGCTGAAGATTTGTGAAGCTAAAATGGAACATAATATACATCAGAGTTATGCTAGTCGTTTTTGAAGCTGTTTCGGGTTTGAAGGTAAACTGGAGGAAAAACAACCTATTCCCCATTAAAGAGGATAACAGTACTCAGGCATTGTGGCATTCTAGGGTGTGGAGTGGACAAATTACCTACTGTTTATTTAGGTATGCACACAGGCAGTAGACGTAAAGATGTGGAGATCTGGGACAATATTATAGAGAAGGCAATGAAGAGCTTATCCCCATGGAAAACTTAGTACTTATCATTAGGGGGAAGAGTTACAGTAAGTAACTCTGTTTTGGACTCACTCCCTATTCCCTCCTGTGTGGCAAAGAAGTTAAACAAATTAAGAAGGGATTTTTTATGGAAAGGTAACAAGGAAGGGGGTGGATACAACCTAGTGAAATGGGAAGTGGCACATTTGAGCAAAAGTCAGGGTGGCTGGGCATCAGAAGTCTAAGGATTCACAACAACTATCTCCTGATGAAGTGGCTATGGATGTCCAGTGAAGAGGAAGCAACTCTTTGGACTGAGGTCATTTTACACAAATATGGTCAAGTCAGCCCCTCGTGTTCTCTTTTTGAAATCAGTAACTTTGTATTATATCAGGGATCAAGACAATACGTGGGTAGTACTGAAACCATATTTACAATGTAACTCCAGTGTCTTCCCCCTCTAGCTATAAAGAATCTAGAACATCTATGATAGACATAGTATCATCAGAGTAAATTTGATTACACAAAAAACATAGCCATAAGATGATGTTCAACTTGATCTTCTGCACATCATTCTCTAAGCTCTCAAAACATCTGGAATTTCTCTACTTCCAGATTGTCCACCAGCTACAAGCTGGGACAATTCTCCATCTACTCCTATCCTTTGCATGTGAACATGTTCCCTCTCAGCTGCTAAGAGCCTCTGTGACCTTGCCTGGCATTGTCCATGCTCTACCTTTAAGGTTTATGATGATTCTCCACAAATGAGCTGTGTATGGACAATGCAGAAATAGATGGTTGATTGTCTCAGCTATTTCTTTACACAGGAAGCATCTTGAGCACAATGTCATACCTCTGCTCATCAAGTTGTCCACTGTTAAAGTGGCCTCCTTTGCTAGTAACCATACAAAAAGTGATACATTGTGCAGAACTTTTATCCTCCAAATCTGCTTCCATGGCCAGTTTGCTATCCGGTGGTTGGACTGGTTCATAATTTTGTAGGCAGCATTGACCTTAAAAATGCCTTTGGAGTTGCCCTGCCACCATAGAAGATCTTCACCAGCTTGAACCCCAGGAAACTAATCAAGTTTGCTGAAGAAATCAACCACTCTTTGAACCACCCAATCATTGAAATGTCTTCTAAAATGCAAGCTCTCAGCCCCTGGTGTTCTAATGAGGTTAATAACACCTATGGGGTAGGTATCTGGAGATCAATCAGATTTCCATAGGCAAAATTGCAGGACAATACTAGAATCAAGGTAGGGAATGGACTCAGAACTCTATCTGGAAAGACAACTGGATTAGCCAATCCCTGTACAATAATCTTTCCTTGACCTACTGACATTAACTAACAACCCTGAAGGTACTATTAGTGATTGTTGGTCTCCTCAAGGGTGAAACTTAACATTTAGAAGACACCTCAATGACTGGGAAGTGGAAAGGGTGGCAAGACTACTAAATGTGGTGGAGCCTTTCCCTTGGCACAATTATTGGTTCTGATTCCCTGAGATGGAGACACACAATGGATGATACCTTTTCAGTAAACAAACTTTACAAGAAGGAGAACAGTATAGTACAAAGAGAGGACACAAAGATCTGGAAGAACATATGCAAGAACCAGGCTCCTACAATAGTGAAATGCTTCACATGGCTAGTGGTTAAGAAGGCTTGCTCATGAAATCCTCCAAAAGAAAGGAATGACAGTAGTGACCAAATGTTTTTTTGTGCAATGAAACTGGGGATACACACAACCACTTATTCCTGCACTACAAATTTTTGCTCAGCTCTGGAATCTGTTTTTCAGCCTTACAAAGATTGAGTGAACAATGCGAATGATTAGATAAGCTGCTGGATCAGAAGAGGGGGAAGCAAGAGTCCGAAGAAGTGGAGGATAGTACCCTCATGCATTTGGTGGATAGTGTGGAAGGAAAGAAATGGGAGATGCTTTGAAGACAAATTAAGTTCATTCATGATGTGAAATGGAACTGCCTAGTCTCTATTTTTTTGGTGTAAAGAGAATTGTATAGAGGAAGTAGATGATCTTGTAGATATTTTAGGTGCCTTGCAAATCTAGATTCTAACTTACTCTTTTGTATCAATTTTTGGAGGTGGCCAACCTTCCTTATTGCTGAGGAATACAACAGTACTAATTGTCAAAAAGATATAATAGAGAACAAAGACAGAGCAGAGAACTTGTATGAGTGGGTAGAGTGGAAGAAAAACTTCATGAGGAAGATGAATTTGAGCCGAAAAGTCTTGCTGTGGATATATGAGATCCTTGCATACTGCATCAGAGGGGAAGGGGAATGGTCTCAGGAGATGGAAGACTCGATATCACGTATTCAACTTCTATTGTGCCAAAAAGTATAATGATTTTGGGAAGTGCATAAGTATTGTTGCAGTGCAAGGTGTACATAGAGCAGTATAATATTGCTAGAAGCCACATTTAGTGCAGGGTGGAATGAAATTGCATTAGAGATGGAAAGGTTCATTAATAGGGAGGCCCTTGTTAAACAAAGCTTGGTGAACCCTCTGGAAGTTCCAGTTACGAATAGGTCGTATAGAGAAGCATTCAGAACTGATAAGTGGGAAGCAAAATGGGGTACTTTGATGTTATAGAATCCGCCCACATCTCTATGCATAGTTAAAAATGGCCCAGATAGCATATGAAGATGTTTCGAGTAGATGTCTGATCAGGAGCTTCTTAATCAGCAAGGAATTACCCCCACTCTCCGATATTAGGAGTTGGGTTAGTAGCATGGAATACAATCCTAGGGATACAGATGTATGGCTTGAAATTTTTATTCAAGTTCCCTTCCAGAAAATCTGTGGAGCACACTAAAATAAGGAGGTGGAGATGGAGAAATAACTTATCGAAGCTTGATTGGTGTGGCCGGAAATTGGATGTTTATCGGCCACTGCTAATCTCAAATTGGTGTAGATAAGGGCTTTGGAGTTACCTCTCCCTCTCTGGCCTCAGGAAATGTTTATGGAGTTTGGGTTAGGTGTGGAGGTTGGATTGAAACAAATGGGCTCAACTGAAAGTGAAGGGTCATTTTGATTCAATTCTTAGAAGTATTGAGTTGGAAAAAAATCGGCGTTTCTTCACGATCCCTATTTGGTGTGAAGCATTGATATTGTGGAGTTGTCTCTGTTGTACTGTGTGTAAGGGAGATACAACCAAGGTCTATGGGCAGAGGCACACCCAGCATATGGTGCCTTAAATAGTGCTGGGCAAGCACACTCTGGGCCATGGAATTGGAAGCTTTAGAGGCTTATCTGGAAGGTGATTTTAAAGTGGCATGCTTTTGTTGGCTAGTGGTTAAAGAGGCTGTTCTAACACATGATTGCTTGATGAGGAGAGGAATGCAACTGAGCTCTATGTGCTTTCTATGTAGTAAGGAGATTGAAACAAACACTCACCTCTTTTTACACTGCAAGGTGACCTGCAAGCTGTGATTTCTATTAACAAGTATGAAGGGTTTAATATGGACAGTACCTAGGAAAGCTGCAGAAATGATAGCATCCTGGAATGATCCAGGTGTTTTTCTAAGGAAAAGAGTTGTTGAAGCCTTATACCAGCTTGTATCCGCTAGACAATATGTAAGGAAAGAAACTTAAATATTTTGATGATAGAGCTAATTTTGAACAGAAGATCAAGATCAATTGTATATTTTCGATTCATTTTTGGTGAAAAAAATCCCTCGTAGAGGAGGTAGAGTCTATAGTTGACATCATTGGATCCTTATAACTTGCACTAGACTAGGTTTTTGCTGTTTCTTGGGGTCTTGTAACTCTGTTTTATCTCTTACAGTCTTTGTGCTAAGGATTATTTATTTATAAAGTTATTACCTTCTCAAAAGAATAAATAGTTGCACTAACAATCATGTTGAAACCAACTGTCTGTCAAAACCAAAGAATATTATGAGCTTATCCAGGTTCATAATGAAAGGTTAGTATGACCCTTCCCATGTTCAATTTTCAAATTTCATCGTCAAAATTTTTTGTAGCTTGCAGATTAGCCAGAAGAGCACTTGCATACTCCAAGGCCTTTGCCAATTCAATACATGCCACAAACTTATAATCACTTAAATTATAGGGACACACAGTACAATTTCCTATATCTCAGATCGAGATCCCATTCATGGTTTATTAAATATGACAACATCACAGCAATAATGCCTAGATGGTTTTATGATTGTTGGAAAGGCTTGGGAGGTAATGAAAAGGTCTTATCCCCTTCCTACTAGATAGTCTTCTCCAAGTTTCTTTGAGAAAAGAAAGCAGTCAATTACGAGCTCATATTAAATATTGCAAGTTTCTAACCAATGAGTTTCATATGAGCTAGAAAATTTTGCAACAACTGTTATTTGTAAGAAGAGCAGATCTCACTTGGCAATTCTAGCTTTCTTAAAATATTCTTGGAAACCTTTCATGTGTTCAAGCTCTCTCCCATTTACTAATTTTCTTGAGTAAAAGTGCTCTCCATATTCAAACTAAGTTGTGAAGTTCTTTTATTTATGGCTGTTTTCATTTTCAGTTAGTATTTTTCTACACCACATTTTTATAGTATCAAGATTTAAAATCAATATTAGTAGTTGATCCATGATCCTATCCCCAATGGTATACCCATCGGTAAAGGTGCTCTATACCTTGATGCCTACATTAAAGCATTAGTTAAGCAAGGCAGAATGCACAGCCAGGGCTTATGCAAGCTTTCTGTCCCAGTAGTTTAGTTGAATGCTTGCTGCATTTAAATGAAATGGACAAGTGGTGTTAACTATTAAGTAGCATACATGTGAAAGTGCACAAGGGCATTAAAGAGTTTATTTTTCAGTAGCATAAACTATGAAGTTCATTTTGGCGACTAACTTGGGGCTGTTCTATGTGGGGTTCTTGAAGAAGATACGGAAGACACTTGTATTTTTCCAGTCAGCTCGCGGTTAAACTAATTTTTCAGTGTAAAGGATGTCACGATCGCTTTTGTCCTACCTTTGTCTGTCACTACTCTGATTTGCTATATCCTCGGTCCATCTTATTCAGTTAGGCAAAGACATGCTCATTAGCAAAGCCCATTGTCCACACTTGAGAAACTCCTTAGGATTAGTACGACTACTATTCTTTTTCTTGGATCAGTTATTACGACCACTATGTTTGTGCCACTTGATTGTTGGGAATGAGGCGGCTGATCTCTGTAGCACAGGTTTGAGATCCTAGAGGGGAGAGTAAGACTAAGGATTCCTTTGATCTGATAATTTTCTTCCCTGTTAGAACTGATGGGTGATTACTATCCAGTCCCTCTATATGCTTTTGTGAATGGCTAGGGATTTTTCAGCATGTACATCCTTATGGCCAGGTTCCTGATAAGGGCTTTTAGTTGGTTCTTGCATGACTTGTATAATTTTGATTTATCTTCTCGAAGACCTTCAGTCTCTTTTTAAAAAAAAAGGTATAAGTGCATGCTTTTAACTATGGCACTATGCACCATCATCGTGTAGACAAAATGTGATGAAGTGGCAGAAGCTTTAACGCAGCAGGGTTTGCTTGCAACTGCACTTCATGGTGGTCGTAGCCAAAATGAAAGAGAGGCTGCCCTTCGTGATTTCAGACATGGACCTATCAATATCTTGGTATGTTTAAAACATCTACTGCTGTAATATTTCATGACATTTTCGCTTGTTGAATACAGATTACTTATGAATTTCCTTATCCCTGATTTATGTCAGGCAATAGGAGTAATAATATCCCCAAGCAACATCAGCTGGTAGTGCTTGAGGGTGTGAAACTTGTTTGTTTTCCTTTAGGACAAAGTATGCTTTCTTGAAATCAAGTAGTCTCTCTGAGAAAAAAAGTGGTTTCTTCTGTCTTTCCAACCTTTATTCTCTCCTTTTGCAATCTGTCAGCATTATTTCCAGATTGGAATAGAATACAAGTGTCCGCTTCACCCTTTTTTGATGCAAAGAGATGATGTAGTTTCTTATAAATTTGCTTCTAAATTGTAGGAAGAGGAAATGTTTTGGGGGTGTTTGGACCAGAAGTTTTCTGAAAATATATGATAACTTTCTGTCTGTTTGTTTGGTCTGTTTTTAATAAGATCTCTTAGAAAATTAAGTAGTTTTCTGACATTTAAAAACATCTTTGAGGCTGTTCCCAGAGTTTTTTTTTTGGGGAACAGAACGAAACTTTTTAAACAGCAATTTCTATCTTAATGTGCTTTGTTTTTAGTCTACTACTTCAAATCATTTCTGAGAAGCTGCCCACACACCACCAAATTAAAGTCCCTTTCTTCTCTAAGAAGGCATGTGAAAACTGAAAAACAGTTCTCTGTTTTTGTTGAATTACAATATGAGCAATAAAAAAGTGGCGAACCTTTACATGTGAGTTGCATTACACCAAATGAAATTCTGAATGCTCTTTTTTTTTTGTTTGAAACTGGTAACTTTTTGTATTCCTCAACATTAATGGCTATGTTGGCCACCTCCAAGAAAAATACAAAAATACTTGCAAAGATCCTATGAAGTCCACTAATTGGATCTCCTCTTCTATATCCTGTTCTTTACACCAAATCCCTAGAGTAATAATTAATTTCCATTGGATCTTCTGTATTGTACACTCCTTTCCTTCAAATACTCTTTGATTCCTTTCTTTCCATATAATCCACCATATACATGCTGGAACTGTTCTCCACCATCTTTTCTGGCTCTTATTGTCTCCCCTTTTGATCCAACATCTTTAGGATGTCAGATGTGTGTTTTGGCATAGTCTAGTATCCATTGGCTATGCTAGTAAACAGAGACCGCACCTGTGCAGTAACCTTACAGTGCATGAATTGGTGCTTGTTAGTCTCTCGAGCCTCTTTACAAAGGAGGCATATAGATGCTATGTTGATGCCCCTCTACTGCATGAGTCAGACAACTCTTCCTAGCAACCAGTCAAGTGAAGCACTTCACCTTGTTAGGGGCCACACTTCTCCATATTGTTCCAAGGTCCTGTTGATCTTCCTGTACTTCCTCTAAGTCTATAGTCAGTTCACAGAAAATATCCCATCATTGTGATGTCTCCATGCTATTCTGTCTGGGTCTAGACTGGTACCATGGAATCCTCCAATCAAGCTCAAGAGCTCCACCACTATCAGGATTTATGCATATTAGAGAAGACCAGGGAACCGGTCCCCTCACATCCAATTGCCACACCAATCATCTGTTCAGAACTTAGTTTCATCTCCTTTGACCACAATAATCTTTGAGCTGCTATTGAGAGCCAACCACAAATTCCTGATGATCCTCCACACCCCAATACCTCAAGTGTCAATGACTTCACTAGTACACCATTGATCCTGTTGCCCATATTTGTGATGTATTAACTCTTTCCTTAGAGCCTTCTCCTCCTTAACATACCCCCACAACCATTTTGAAAGTAGGCTCTTGTTATGAAGCTTTAAGTTCCTCACTCCCAGTCCCCCATTTTCCCTACTTTGTTGTACTATAGGCCATTTGACCAAGTTGAAGCCCTTTTCTATCTTATTTCCTTGCCAAAGGAAATTTCTTCTTAGAGCATCCAGAGACACGACAACCTTACTAAGAATAGGGAAAAGGGACATCACATATGTGGGTAGAGAATCCACTACTGAGTCGATTAGTGTAACTCTTCCTCCTAGAGATAATTATTGGGACTTCTATATAGCCAATTTTTTCTCAGGTTTCTCAATTATGCCATCCCAATTTTTTCTGCTTTGTGCTTGGAACCCAAAAGCATGCCTAGGTAGACTGTAGGCAACTCTTCTTTCTTGCACTTCAAAATATTTGCGAGAGTCACAATCTGCTGCACCTCCTTTATTGGAAAAATACTACTCTCTCCATTTAACTTTGAGTCCTGAGCAAAGCTTCAAAAACCACCAAGATCACTCTTAAGTAGCAAATTTGTTCCCACTCTGCTTTACAAAATACCACTGTGTCATCTGAAAAATTTGTGCTTCCTTTAAAAAATTAGATTACTGCGAATTGTCTTTATCCAACACTTCAATGTGTCCATCCAAAACTGTCCTTGGGTCATATACAAGAGTGAACAGTTTTCTGCGATGTGAAGTTGGTTCTTCATGAACCTAAAACATCGGGTTTTGGCGACCCACGTTCTGCTGACCCTAACTAAGAGCATTCTCTTATCAATATAGATACGACTACAAAGAAAAATGATTTTTTCTGTACCCCCAGTACAACTTGCATGCAGATTGCAGTCTCATAAAATGAAAATTGCATGTCAAATTTGAATTTATTTCAATGGATTAGTCGTTACAGTAATGGCTAGGGATGGAAGGGTTTGATCATTTTCACCCAAAACGAAGGTGCTACCAAACTGCGCTAAATCCCTTTCAATTCGGTGTCGAATAACAATGAAATGAATTTGATTCGTCATTTCTAAAAAAAAATGATTCTTGATATTATTCTTTTGGCACCTTTTGAACTTCCATGTATCTCTACAATTAACTTCTTACGATGGATTGGCAGGTTGCTACTGATGTTGCGTCTAGGGGATTGGATGTCACAGGAGTTGCACATGTAATTAACCTAGATCTTCCAAAGGTATTGCAGACTGCAAGAAAAATAAGTTACATTTAGAGCTACTCTTTATGGAAAAACGCTATTAACTTTGCTAAAATTATAGGTACACCTTTTGATTAGTTACTCCTACCCATATTAGAATTGTACCCCTACCTGAGTCCATGTAACATAGATTTAGAAGCTTCACATGCATAGAAGAGCTTTCAAATTTTGGTATTTTAGTTCTCTTCACAATGTTATTCTAGTAATTCCCTTGCATATTTTGTTAGTCGTCTTTAGTTCTCCCCCTGGCAACTCTTCAATTATCCATTTAATACAGGTCTAAAAATTCAATTTGTTATCTTTGAATATAAACAAGAGCTCATGTTCTGATGACTTTCTGAATCCTCCTAATTATTGAACTTTTAACCAGTTACCAGTGTGTGGAACTGTGTAAAGTTTGATGCAACTTTTCCTATGTTAATTTAGACCATGGAAGATTATGTACACCGGATTGGAAGGACTGGTCGTGCAGGGTCAACGGGCCGAGCTACTTCATTTTACACTGATCGTGATATGGTCTTTCCTTATGCTACACTCACTTTCTCCCGTCTTGTTCATATTTGTTGATGTTCATGTTTTGACTTGTCCTTTCTTGCTTTGTTTAATTTCACAGTATCTTGTCGCTCAAATAAGGAGAGCAATAGCTGATATTGGTTCTGGCAATGATGTGACCATTGCTATGGGAAAGGTATTGCCTCGTTGGTTCTATCTCATTCTTGTGTTCGTTTCCCTATTCACTCCTGTTTCCTCTCGCTATATATATCAAAGCATTTCTGTCTTACATTTATTTTATTTTGAGAAGTTCTGTTATTTTCACATTATTAGACTGCAAGAAAAAAGGAGAGAGAAGCTGCAGCTGCGGAAAAAGAAGCAAGGAGTGAATTGTCTATACTCTCTTTAGTAGGGTCCACAGTAAATGTGGAGGATAAGTATAGGCACATGATTGCCCCATCAATGATCAAAAAGGAGGGAGCCGCAGATGACGCTTGGGATGACTGATGTTTGTTGTCCACATCTTCTGTGCCTCTACTCCGATAGTTGTAGCAGTGGCAATGCCGTGATGCTACGATGATTTATGAGATGCTCCAATGTCTGTGTGTACATTTGTAGTGCAAAAACATCTTTAACATGCAACAATAGAAATCAGCAACATAAGGAGCTGCTAGCCCTTGAAACCCTTTCTGTTTGTAGTATTTGGTGTTTCACACGTGCTTTGGTTCTTTTCCATGAAGGGAACATTGAGCACAGTTTTGCAGGCCGGGTGGGAAATGTGTGAAAATTGACTTGTCAAGTCTTAATTCCATTTGTCTAGATTTTTGATATTACCTTACACTGTTTTATTCTGCAGAAGGCTGTAGTAGTGACACTTGTATTGGGATATTCTTGAGCATTTACACCAACTGATTTCTGCATTCACCGACGCTTGACTAAAGAAAATTAGAAAAAAAGTAGTGAAGAATCATAAAAAATGACCTAACAAATGTGGTGATAGTGGGCAAAATCTATGGCTGTTAAGATTGGGTGGTAATTTAGCAAATATAGTTTTGTAAATATGTTGCTGCAATGCACGAGCAAATGGATGATGCACGACTTTTGTGTCATTTAATTGTAAGAAAATTGATGGTCAAATATAAAGTAGGGCTATTTGTATCAAGCTCAAACGTGAAATTGTGTTGGACGGCAGTCGGTGGTTGACTTTTAGTTTAAAGAGCTAGTAATCACGAAATGCTTATCAGTAATCTGAAATTTTCTCGCCAACTAAGTACAGTGATGTGTGTGAGTGTGACCAACCAATCAAATCATAAAAAAAACCAAGTCCATCAAAATATACGAGGGAGAGTAGTTGGGATAGCAAAACCACAAGTAATATTACAGACATAGAAGAGCTGCAATACTGAATAAAAGCAAAAGCAAAAAGGCAAAGGATGTCTTGGACAAAAAAGAAGAAGAAGAAGAAGAAGATATGATCACCATCGCTAATGGGCAGGTAGTAACAGGTGCGGACCCAAAAGTTGAAGATGATGGGTGCACTAACAGTTAATGCATGTTACTTAAATCATGTCACCAAATGCTAATTCCTATGATAATTTATTAAATATAAAACTAATGTACTAACGTATAAATATGAATTAAATAACTATATTAGGTTAAGTTTCCTCTGTGGAGTGGTGGTTTTGAACTTCAGTTTGCACCATGAGGTTGCAATAAACCAGTGCACCAAAATAGTTTGTCTTTAGGTGCCTAGTAAAATATGTCATATATATGCATAATTTTCCAAAGTTAACGGGTGCACGTGCATCCTTACGGGGATACGTGGTCAGGCTCTGAGTAGTCTCTTATGCTCCAAAGCCTTTGGTAACCATTTGTGTAGTGCTCGATTGAGAAGCAAAGCTGCCTCTCATTTCTCTTGATCTGCTCCTTCTAAAACTATTTCCTTTTGTCTCTTTACTTCCCTTTCCAATTCTTTAACTCTAGACCTCAGCTCCTCTACCAGCCATTTTACGGCCCCCCTTTGATAACGCTTCATTACAGGCTTTATAATTCAACGTATAAGCGGTCATTAGCAATAAAGAACCCAACGATGAGTTGGGGTCGAATCCCACAAGAAATGGTTAAGCAAGACTTTAATCATGAAGTAAACCCACGTACTAATCTTTTGTTAGTTTGTTTAATTGATGTTAACATAAATACAAGTTTTAGAGATTATAAAAAATGAGATTATTTAACGAATTGTTAACACAAATGTAGGACAAGGTAATTTCGCAAGTAAGAAAGGAGTCTCAAGAGTATGCCTAATTGAATACTAATTTCGAATGAGGGTAATTGCATTGCTCCACATAGTTGGTTATTAACGGGTAGGCTAGATTAATCGATTACAATAGGCATTATCAATCACCTATCGTATCTCATGAGAGTTTTGTCAAACCTTAACATGTATCAAATACAAAGCCAGTCTACTATCTTAATTTAGTTCTCTCTTTCAAGCAAAACTAGCATATGAACTTAATCAAATCAATTATCAATTAAATCTTCCACTCTAATGCATCTTTCACAAGCAAGCATAGAGATCATAAGCTAGATTAAAGTTTCCAACCTCAATTATAGATAAAAACATGAAGAAATAATTGAACACATTCAAACCAAACATTTAATTGAGCAACCACAAAACCCACAAACTAATTAACAATCAATTAAATAGCACACCCCTAAGACTATGGGGTTTTAGCCACTCATACTAGAAATTAACAGAATTTTATCGAAGTAATTGTTCTCCATTGACACTAGAAGCAATTCAATCTTCAATTCCAAGTGACCCAATTCAAAATCCCAAATTATCAAGTCTTAACAAGCGAAAATTCCAAAAATACTTTAGAATGTTCTAAGTATCAGATGTTTAGAACAGTCAGGAATAGTGTTTCTCTCTCCTAAAATCTATTTATACCTTTCTAAAAAGTGGATAAAAATTACACTTCAGAACCACTTCGGCAACGTTATCGCAGAATGCTCCGCCTTCTCGCCTTTCAACACCACTTCAAGGCTTCAAGTGTTAAACACCTTTGGCGAGCCGGATGGAGTCCACTAATCAAGATCGGCGAATCGCTGTTTCTACTTTCACTCACCATGTTGACTTTCATTTTCAATAGAATTCTCCGGTAATTTTGGTGATAGCACTACAGCTCGCCAACAAGGTTGGCGAGTCACCATTCACTTCTTTTCCTCGCCGATATGCTTTGAAGTTTTTAGCATATTTTTCAGAAGTATTTGGCGAGTTGTTACTCATTTGGTGAGTCGCCAAATGAACTTGGCAAGCCTCAGCTTCACAATTTTCTTTACTTTTCAAGTTTTTGGCTTCTTTTCATTCTCATTTGTCATTGCCTTGTCCTTAAGCCTTCATAGTTGCAATTTAACAATTTACTATCAGAAATGGATATAAAAAGGCATCGAGGACACTATTTGGTGAACTTTAAGCCTCAAATGAGTTCAAAATCTTTGACTCATCAACACCACCAACTTAAACTTTTGTTTGTCCTTAAGTAAGTCAAGAGATCAATTAGTTCAACAAAAATGTCTACAAAGAGTGTTTCTTGAGAGCTAACATGCAAGTGCTATCACAAGGCTACATCCAAGACATGCAACTTTCAATTAAGTACCAAAAGTTTTAAACGATCACTATCTATTATCAATCAAAGTACATGCTCACAAATGCTCAGTACGATGCAAATTATGCTAAACAACAGTATTCAAGTGCCCTCATACCACGAACGATTCTATGCTCTCACAAAGATAATTAATGAATGAAATTTAGGAATCAATACAAACTCTCACACTCCCAAAGAGAAAAAACATGCATGTTTCTACCCATATGCTTTCTCATATTTTCCAATCGATCAATGAATTGGTTCTCGCAGGATCACAAAGGTCTTTTAAGGTTTATAATAGGGCTGAAGGGCATGGTGTGATCATTTGATTTATAGTGACTCCACCTTCTTGAAGGATTTTCACAATTTCACCTCTTTTTCCTCATTTTGAACACGAAACTCAACCCTATTCTTGTCATAACACTCTTTTTCTTGTTCAACTCATTGGAGAACCCATTTATTCAATAATTCAATGCGACAACCAATGCATTATTTGATAAGATAAGACTTTTCATTTCTTTTCTCTCCTTCTTTTATTTTTTTATATGGAGAGGTTTCATTTTTTTTCCACACAGATACAAGGATAAATTTCAAGACTTTTCCACTCAAATTGTTTCCTCTTTTCTTACCACACCCCAACTTAGGCTTTTGGCCTGAATTTGCTATTTGTGCACAAACCAATGCTCCAAGAAGATTTTGTTTCAGAAAGGAAGGTCATGTTTCACAACCGAATTAGGCTAGAGTCTAATTTTAATTTCAAATAAAATAGTTAGGCTCAAATGGTGCCATACTTGGTCCACACCCTCACAAGGTGATCTCAACAATAAAGGTTTAATTTTCAGGTTCACTTTAAAAAATAGTGCCTAAGGTCATTTTTCACATTCACAATTATCAATCAATCGGACCAACAAGACAAGTTCTAGGTATCCACAATGCATGAATTTAAATTTTAGCTCACTACTCATGAACCTCAAATACACTTACCGATCATAACTCTCCAAACCTATCTTGTGTGCAACAATTATTGCAAGTCTTAAAATTGATACTCAACTAGTCACAACAAGACGCTAAGAGTTCATGCAAGAATTATGTTGCTTGAATTTCTCCATTGAACTTACACAAACACACTTCTCATCAAAATCACTATTCAAGTCATTGATATTTGCCACAATCAACATTCAAATGTTCAAGATAAGCATGCACACATTTCAACATCAACCAACAATCACACTTTAGGAAAATATGAGAGGAAGAGAGATGTATCACAACCAAAACAAAATATTATACTAATAAACAAAGTAAAGAAGTTACCACTACATCATCATCAAATTAAGTACAACCTAAAATATATCCAAAACAAATGTCTCAAAACACAAACTGAATTACAAACAAATAGAAACAACTAGAAAAACACCCTCTCCTCCACCAAAAGAAGTAAGTAGTGTCCTCAATACAAAAAAATAAAAATAAGAGCAAAAGGGAGGAAAAGTATAAGGATCCTCTGTCAGGCTAGGCCTAGGGAAAACTCTGGTTCGCTGGAGCAGCCTCAGCTGGGGCATCATTGCCCAGTGCATCATTAGTAGTAACAGGCGTCGGAGGATGAGTCTTATTTAATCCAACCGTGGAAGTGTCTCAGAGAGAGTTCTACATGGCTGCCTGCATAAAAAGTATCCTCTGAATCTGCTAAATCAACATATGTGGCCTCCTCATCTTATGGATTTGTCACACCTAACTCATCCTCATCGGTATCCGAAGTCTCAAAGTCATCATCCTCAATAACAAGTGTACCATCATATGTGGGCCTAACAATACTTATCACCGGGACTAAAGGAATCTCAATTGCTGGAGCATCAGGTAGGGGTACATCACCCCAAAGCACATATATATCCATAGATTTAAGCTCATACACATCTTTCCTCAACCCAATAATATCATCCTTTAAGGCTGTCACATCAACAAAACTACCTTCAACCTTCTCACGATCCTCAACCCGACCGGTAAGGGTGTCAAGTCTGAGCCCATAGGCCGTCAATAAATCTCGATGTCCTATCATCTCATCCCGTATAGGAGCAAGGTAAGCCTCAATGATCATATAGATCATAGTAGGAACAACCACCTTGAGTCTAGAGGCTCTTATATCCGCCGAATGAGAAATGTTGTATATCTAGTATAACATCGTTTGTGTCAATGGGGGTCGAGATATAGAAAGAGGTGAAGTAGAAGTAGTGGGGGCGGATGTACATTAAGGCTCAACAGTAGGAGCGAGAGGTGTAGGGTCAACCTTTAGAGACTCCATGTCAATGATGAGTGGTGGATTTACACTCATTTGAGGCCTATTTAGCTCAACAATTAGTTTCCTCAATGCCTAAATATATCCTATTCTAATGATATTTTGATGATTTACAGTTATGAAGGCTAAGGGACAAGGCAAGGATGAATGTTTGAAAGAATGGTCAAAAGTGTAAAGAGAAAAGTAAAACTCCACATAGTTGATCACCAAACAAGAAGGGCAGATCACCTAATGGGTATGACCTCACCCAAATTGACAATGCACAAAACTTGAGGAAATTGAGGCAAGTCGGTGAAATCCAAATGGAAAGGCAACTCACCGAATGAGAAAGGCAAACATGTTGACCATCACTGAAAGTGACAATACAAGGAAAAAATTGAAGGCTTGAAAGGCGAACAAAGGTGGTACTCGGCGATACGCCGAATGTGAAAGATAGAATCGAACGAGCTTGCTAATTGAGGTTCAAACACCTGAAGCCTAGAGCAAGAAAAGGTGAGCTGGAGAGTAGTTGCCGATCCGCCCATTGTGCTCGGTGAGCCCGACTAAGTCACCAATGGGTCACACATTGATTTTTCGGCCAGATTTTGGAGAAATTATAAATATCCCAAAGGAGAGAGAGATTAGGAATCAAAGTTTGGAGTTTGAAAAGTGGGGAGAAAGTTTTGAATATTTTAGAGAGAGAAACACTTTACCTTGTGAAGAACACTTTCTAGTTTTTGGAGTTTTTCAAATTTGTTCTTAAAATTGATAAATTGAAGTTGAAATCAAAGTGGGTTTACTTGTAATTTCTTAATTTCATGTCACCCATGGTTGGTTTCTTGAAAGGTATAATTTCTTTACTCTTTGTGATGGGCGACTAAAACCCCAAGATCTAGGGGTGCAATTATAGGGTTGGGTGTTGATTTAATGTAGTGGGCATTGTGTTATGCTCTGTTTTGCTGCTGGTCATACATGGATTTGGGATAATTATCATGGGGTTAACTTATGGGTTAAGGTTGCAAACTTAATTCCTACTTCTGATCTCCGATTGATGCTCGAAAGAGATTGATTGGAGTGGGTAATTAGTACGATACTAGCAATTTAGGTTTGATGTCTGTAACTTTCTTGATAATAGAGGTCATGGTTCGGATCTATTTGCCATATTTATGCATCGAAAGAGAGAATAAAGTAAGGTATTAGGCTGTTTAGTATAGCACATAGATGAGACCGAAAGGAAATTATATGAAATGATGCTATGAGATCGAAAGAAGATTAGTCTCATTGAAGATGACCCAGCCTATCCATGAATGTTCATCATTATAGAGAAACATAATCACCCCTATGTGACATTGATTTCCAATCCCCACACCCTTAGATTACTTGCTACTTATTTGAATTTATGAAATCTTGGTTTAATATTGACTATTGATAACCAAATACCTTTATTAAATTGGTGGAATTATCCAACCATTTGTTTTATTGCTGCAAATAAAAGAGTTTAAATTCCAAATTTCTTGATGGAGTTACTAGCCCTATATCATTCTCTGTGGGATTCAACCCCGACTCTTTATTGAGTATTTTTATTGACTATGACCACTTACTCTTTTAATTGGTTTTGAAGAGTAGTTTTAGCGTTAACAATCGACCATCAGAGTAGAATCTACCGGTGCTGTCTTTCTCCTCACCCTAACATCTCTCAAATAATCGGCCTGAATCCTGTGGATATTAGTTGAAGAAGCTGGGGTGACACTAACATCAGTTGTGGCCACATATGGGACCTCAACTCTCTGACACAGTGCAGTAATCAACATTGTAAATGGTAGCGATGGTTGTCGATGCTTGGCCCGTAGTAGAATCCCCAAGACAATAAAGGAGCCTAGATTCAAGAGCTTCTGATCAATGATGCACCCGAACTATAGCACCTCACAAATTGGAAAGTCGATTTGAAAAGGAAAGGTTGCAAATTATTTTTACAGAAGCAAGTTTTACGAGTCGAACTACAAACCGTAGGGCATGCCAGCCCCAAACATTTCTGTAACACCCCGTATAAAAAAAGGGGCATATATCAGCCTTCCAGGTGATGCCACAGCCAAACCACGCCAGCCACCCACGACCCGTGGAGTGGACCACGGACCGTAGGTTTGGTCCGTGGTTGGAGTCCTAAAATTTCACCCTCTGACCAGGATCGATGGTCCACCAGGACGGGGCGTGGTTCAGACCACGGTCCGTCGACTGGGTTCGTAGGTAAGGACAAAAGTCTCTGACCACCAACAACAGTTCACCAGGACAGACCATAGGTCCATCCACGGTCCGTCGACTGGGTCCGTTGGTTGGCAGGTCGGTGGCAGCTGACAACTTAATTTAAAAGCAATTGGGTCTTTTCCTAATCAATTAGTTCCTATACTATGTCGTTTTGCCTTTATTTATAACCCATATATATGACTCTTTACCCCCAAATTCACCCCTCTTAATTCATTCTTCCAAAATAACAAAAGAAAACTAAAACCTCCTCTCAAATATTCTCTCTCTAGAACTTGAAGAAGAAGAATAAGATTCAGCTAGGGTTTGAAGCTAAGGATCCAAACTCTCCATTGAAGATAGGAAATTGGACTTGAGGTATGGTATCTTTCATCCATGGGTTCCTTCCACCCATGGAGTCCCCAAATTCACCTATTTCAAATAGTAGAATTCCCCAATTAGCTAGGGTTTTCTTCTAACACCACGAGTTCTTTTGATTATTGATCTTAATGGTTTAATTATTTCTAAATATGCATGAATTGATTATTTACTATGCTTTTATGATGTTTCCCCTATGAACCCATGCAAATCCCCATGTTTTCCAAATTGTGATCTCATAGATTTGGGTTGTTGATTATAAAGAGGAGTTTTATGATCTAAAGCATGAAGTAATAGAATTACATGAATTTATGATAAAATCCCTATCTAATGTTAGAATTCTAGATTTGGTTATTGAAAGTAGCTTTGAACCTTGAAAGGGCAAAGTATGAGTTTATGCATGATCTTATGAAACCTATGTAGATGCTTTAAGGGTGCTTTGAGAGTAAAGTGCCAAATTTGAATGTTGTTGTTGTGTTGTTGAAAGGTTATTCTTATGAAACACTTACAACAGGATGTTAAAGGTTTTCTCACATAGAAATAATTCTTAGGTTGAAATGTTATTCTCACCTAATTGAATCAATGATTAAAAGCTATCCTAATAAACTAGCTTGGATTGACAAGATGACATGCCTTACCATGGATAATGAGAATAAGTAATAAAATACTATTTTGTGGAATTATGCTTAGCACCGAGTGGATATTGATATTGAGATGGAAGCTCTGTTGTTAGTAGAGGCTGGGTTTCTAGAAGTAGTCTCATGAGATGGAAGATCTCCCGTTAGTAGAGGCCGGGTTTCTAGTAGCAATATCCTTATCCCTTAAACTATGTGCCCTCATAGGTTGATTAGCTAGTAAATCCACTTAAGCTAGATGTTAATGCTTATAGCTTAGGCAAGTAGAACAACCCTTTTCAGTGTGGGATACACCGGGTGATCATGTTTTAGCTCACATGGTCTCTATGTCGGTTAAGGCTAATGTTCCCACAACAAGATGATTAATCAACTAAGGTTACTTAAAGAAGTATCTTATATGTGTCCAAAGGTTTAAAGATAATTTATCTTGCATTGACCATGATGGTTTGACTTATGTTTTCTAACCCTCTTATATCATGTTTTATTGGTCGAATTGCATGTCATGAAATGAAATGTCCTTCTTAGCATGATTTAAACGATTTTATGCATAGTTATCATACTTAGTACATTTTTGTACTAAAGCATACTCTTGCCTACATTTTCCCAAATATGTTGGGGATCCAACATCCATAGTTTCCTTAGAGGGTTTGGAGGTTAAAGATAATCTTTCTTATGAAGAGGTACCGGTTGAGATCTTAGACCGGCAGGTCAAAAAGTTGAGAAACAAGGAAGTTGCCTCCGTGAAGGTGTTATGGAGGAATCACTTACTTGAGGGTGCTACTTGGGAGGCCGAAGCCGATATGACGTCCCGGTATCCTCATCTTTTTCCTTCTACTCCTACTCTAGCTTGAGGTAATGAGCTCTTCTTGGGTTGTTTTATGTGTTAGGAGTCATGTGTGATTTATTGTTTCCATGATTTCCTTATGATTATGCATGTTCATGAAAAAAAGCTTAAGTTTTGAAAGAAATGACTTGTATGGTTTAGTTTCCTCATGTTGTTGTGCATTGTGTATAAGTTACCCATAGACTTCATGTGATGATTGTTGAACATGCATTAGCTATGCTTTTTGTAAATGAATTTCATAAAGGCTCCATGAGATTTTGTTGGGCATGTTTTAGCTTGGAGAAGGTAGTTCCTCCTTGAACAGGAGAAATTTTGAAATTTCATGCATTTTGGATTGTTAGATGTAATTCCTACTTCCTTATGATGCATTGAGTATGTTTAGCTTGGAGTTGATGTTTTCTCCTTGACTTTGTGCATTTTGATGAGATTGCATGCATGATGGGCTGTTAGAGTTAATTTCACCCCTATGAGATGTATTGGGAATGTCCTATCTTGGAGTCGATAGTTCCTCCTTGGTAGTATGCATTGCATTGGTTTGGTTGGGTTGTTAGGTCCCCTACTAGTCTCTTAGAACCAGTTTAAATCTAATTCGAGGAAGAATAATCCCAAGGAGAAGATATTGTAACACCCCGTATCCAAAAAGGGTCATATAGCAGCATTCTAGGTGCTGCATCAGCCAAACCACGCCGGCCACCCACGACCCTTGGAGTGGACCACGGACCGTAGGTGTGGTCCGTGGTTGGAGCCCTAAAATTTCACCCTCTGACCAGGATCGACGGTCCACCAGGACGGGGCATGGGTCAAACCACGGTTCGTCGACTAGGTCTGTCGGTGGGTCACTCAGGACTTGTCCAAGCATGGACCACGGCGGGACCTACATACTTAGTGAATTTTTGTACTAAAGCATACTCTTTCCTACACCTTTCCCAAATGTAGGGTCCGACAGACAGGGTTTCCATTATAGTGGCTAGAACTTAAACTTTGATTCTTTCCGAGCTTGGTGAGTTCTCATGGTTTGAGGACAGACTTTCCTTATTGTAGTTTCACTTTCGTATTTCCTTTTTGAACATGATGTATGGGCTAGGCTGACTTTCATTTTATTGTAATAGATGGCTATGTTGAGACATGAGTTAGACTTCCGCTTTTCTATAAAAACTCTTTTGGACTTAAATGTTGTTTCTCTTTATTATTCTAGTACTTTATGTTATTATATGATAAGTGTCTTATATAGAGTCCTTCGGGGTTCTATATGCCATGTTACATCTAGGGGTACCCCTGGGTCGTGAAAAACTTGGTAATTAGAGCACAAGTTTTAAAATGGTCCTAGGATGTCTCATAAGCCACGTCTAGTAGAGTCTTGTTCATGAGTGTGAAGCATGCCACACTTATGAATGAGAGGCTACAAGATGATTAGGAAACTCCACTTATTTCATTACTCTTAAGTCGTGCTTTAGAGTTTAACTCTATAAAGTCTCCCTTCTAATCCTTACCTTATGCTCTTCAGGATATGTCTACTCGAAGGGCTTATAGTAGAAGGAATGTGAGAGAGAACGTGGATCAAGAAGCTCCTCCTCAAGCTTCGGTCGATCCCTTGGCCGAGCAAGTTACAAATGCGGAGTTTAGATCGGCTTTTCAAGTGTTGGCCCAAGCCATAACAGCTCAAGCCAATAGAGAGGTGGTAGTCCCCGTGAACCCAAGTGTGGGTACGGCGGCTTCAAGAGTGAGGGATTTTATGAGGATGAACCCTCTGAAATTTCATGGCTCCAAAGTTGAGGAAGATCCTCAAGAGTTTATCAATGAGGTATATAAGGTACTTGCTATCATGGGAGTGACTCCGGGAGAGAAGCCAAAATTGGCCGCCTATCAATTGAAAGGTGTTGCTCAAGTTTGGTACAACCAATGGAAGGAGGCTAGACCGGCGGGAGCGGGTCCTATTGACTGGGAAATGTTCAAATCTGCTTTTTTTGATAGATTCTTTCCCCTTGAGATGAGGGAGGCAAGGTGCTAGAGTTCATTAACCTTCATCAAGGAAGCATGAGTGTGAGGGAATATGCTCTAAAGTTTACTCAATTGTCCAAATATGCTCCAACAATGGTTGCGGATTCAAGAGCTAGAATGAGTAAGTTTGTATCGGGTGTATCCGAAATGGTGGTTAAAGAGTACCGTACCACCATGCTCATTGGTGAGATGGATATCTCTCATCTCATGGTGCATGCACAACAAATTAAGGAAGAGAAACTCAAAGAGAAGTCTAGAGAGGTAAAAAGGGCTAAAACTGGTGATGGTGATTTCTCACATGCTAGATCCGATGGACATGGTCGTCCTAAGTTTTGTCAAGGGTTTTCCGGTCAGGGTTCCTCTAATGCTCCACCTAAGTTTAACAAGGATAGGGTGTCTAACCCTAAACCTAAAGGAGGTAGTGGAGGTGGCTCTTCTTTGGCTAGGTCTACTTGTGCCAAATATGGGAAGAAACATGATGGTAACTGCCTAGCCGACACCGATGGATGCTTTAGTTACGGAAAGAGTGGACACAAAATGAGAGATTGCCCTATGCTTGAGGCTAAAGGGAGAGAGGGCAAGCAAGCTCCTCCTAGCGGTTCGAATTCCAATGCTCCAAAGCAAAACCACTTCTATGCTCTCCAAACCCGAGGTGTCCAAAAGAGTTCCCAAGATGTAGTGAGTGGTATGTTAAAAGTTTTTCAACTTGATGTATATGCCTTGCTTGATCCCGGTGCTACTTTGTCCTTGGTAACACCTTATGTGGTTATGAAGTTTGATGTGCTCCCCGATATATTGTTAGCACCTTTTTCTGTCTCTACTCCTGTTGGTGATTCTGTGGTGGCTAAGAGGGTTTATAAAAAGTGTCCCATTTCCTTACCGATAGAGTTACTCTTGTAGACTTGGTAGAACTTGACATGTTAGACTTTGATGTCATTCTTGGGATGGATTGGTTGCATTCTTGCTATGCTTCCATAGATTGTAGGACTCGAGTGGTCAGATTTCAGTTTCCAAATGAGCCTATCCTTAAGTGGAAGGGGGGAAATTCTATGCCCAAGGGGCAGTTTGTCTCTTGTCTAAAAGCTAGGAAGATGATCTTGAAAGGTTGCATTTATCATCTAGTTAGGGTTAGGGATGCATATTCTGAAACCCCTACTCTTGAGTCGGTCCCTGTAGTTAATGAGTTTCCAGAAGTTTTCCCCGATAATTTACCCGGTATTCCTCCCGAGTGGGAAATAGACTTCGGTATTGACCTTCTCCCAGATACGCAACCTATCTCTATTCCTCCCTATAGAATGGGTCCGTCGCAACTTAAGGAGTTGAAAGATTAATTAAAGGATTTGTTGGATAAGGGCTTCATCCGACTGAGTATTTCTCCATGGGGTGCTCCGGTGTTGTTTTTTAGGAAGAAAGAGGTTCACTCCGTATGTGCATTGATTATCAGCAACTGAACAAAGTGACCATTAAGAACAAATATCCTCTCTCAAGAATAGACAATTTATTTGACCAACTTCAAGGAGCAAGTTATTTCTCTAAGATCGATTTTCGTTCGGGTTATCACCAATTGAGGGTGAAGGATAATGACATTCCAAAGAAGGCTTTTTAAACTCGGTATGGTCATTATGAGTTCTTGTTAATGTCATTTGGGTTGACTAATGCTCCGACGGTATTTATGAATTTGATGAATATGGTGTTTAGACAATACCTTGATATGTTTGTGATTGTGTTTATTGATGACATTTTGATCTATTAAAGGAGTGAGAATGAGCATAATGATCATTTGAGGACTGTGTTGTAAGTTCTTAAAGACCAACAACTTTTTGCAAAGTTTAGCAAGTGTGAATTTTGGATAAGGTCCGTAGCTTTTCTTGGGAATATTGTGCCAAGTAAGGGTATTGAGGTAGATCCTATCAAGACGGATGCGGTCAAGAGTTTGCCTAGACCTCTAACTCCTTCCGATATTAGAAGTTTTTTGGGTTTGGCCGGTTACTATAGAAGGTTTGTTGAAGGGTTTTCCTCCATTGCTTCTCCTTTGACGACATTGACTCAAAAGAAGGCTAAATTTTTATGGTCGGAAGCTTGTGAGAAAAGTTTCCAAGAATTGAAGGATAGACTTACGTCCGCTCCGGTGTTGACCTTAGCGGAAGGTACGAATGGCTTTGTGGTGTATTATGATGCCTCTAGAGTTGGGTTGGGATGTGAGCTTATGCAACATGGTAAAATCATTGCTTATGCTTCGAGGCAACTTAAGATTCATGAGAAGAATTATCCTGCCCATGACCTTGAGTTGGTGGCGGTTGTTTTTGCCTTAAAGATATGGAGGCATTATTTGTATGTGGTTCACGTTGATGTTTTCACTGATCATAAGATCTTGCAGTATGTGTTTAGTCAAAAGGACTTGAATCTTCGCCAAAGGAGGTGGCTAGAATTATTGAAGGATTATGACTTGAGTGTCCTTTATCACCCCGGTAAAGCAAATGTGGTAGCGGATGCTCTTAGTCGACTATCAATGGGTATTGTTTCTCATGTTTAGGATAAAAAGAAAGAGTTTGGTTCGAGATGTTCATAGATTGGCTCGATTAGGTGTTCATCTAGTGGATTCCACCAAGGGTGGTGTTATCGTTCATAATGGGTCCGAATCATCTTTTTTGATGGATGTGAAGGCTAAGCAAAGTCATGATCTGATTTTGGTAGAATTGAAAGAGGCGGTGCTAAAAAAGTCCGTAGAGGCTTTCTCCCAAAGAGGAGATGGAGTACTTAGATACCAAGGTTGGTTATGTGTTCTGAATGTAGATGACTTGAGGGAACAAATTTTGGCAGAAGCTCATAGTTCTCGGTATTCTATTCACCCGGGGGGCACCAAGATGTACCGTGATTTACGGGAGATCTATTGGTGGAATGGGATGAAGAAAGATATTGCGGGATTTGTGGCTAACTGTCCTAATTGTCAACAAGTGAAGGTTGAGCATCAGAAACCGAGAGGTTTATCCCAAGACATTAGTATCCCTACTTAGAAGTGGGTAGCTGTGAATATGGACTTTACCGTAGGGTTGACACGTACTCAGCGATAACATGACTCGATATGGGTAATAGTGGATCAGATGACTAAATTTGCTCATTTCATTTCCGTCAAGGTTTCCTATTAAGTGGAAGAGTATGCTAAGTTGTATTTGAGAGAGATGTTAAGGTTACATGGAGTAACCTTGTCCATAATTTCCGATCGAGGTACCCAATTTACTTCACAGTTTTGGAAATCATTCCATAAGGGGCTTGGTACCAAGTTTAAGCTTAACATAAATTTTCACCCCCAAACCGATGGGCAAGCGGAGCATACAATTCAGACTTTGGAAGACATGTTGAGGGCTTGCATGATAGATTTTAAGGGTAATTGGGATGACCATTTTCCGTTAATTGAGTTTGCTTATAATAGCAATTATCACTCGAGTATCGACATGGCTCCCTTTGAGGCTTTCTATGGTAGGAGGTGTAGATCTCCTATAGGGTGGTTTGAGGTGGGTGAAGTTGCTCTCACAGGTCCGGAATTGGTGCATGAGGCCATAGAGAAGATTCAGATTATTAGAGAGAGGTTGAAAATGGCCCAAAGTCGGAAAAAGTCCTATGCCGATGTTAGAAGGAGGGATCTTGAATTCGAGGTTCATGATTGGGTTTATTTGAAAATCTCACCCATGAAGGGTGTTATGAGGTTTGGGAAGAATGGGAAGCTTAGTCCCCATTTTGTAGGACCCTATGTGATTTTGAGGCGTGTCGGCAAGGTTGCATATGAGCTAGATTTGCCAAATGAGTTAGCATTGGTGCATCCGGTTTTCCATGGCTCAATATTGAAGAAATGTGTTGGGGCTCCAACATCCATAGTTTCCTTAGAGGGTTCGTAGGTTAAAGAGAATCTTGCTTATGAAGAGGTACCGGTTGAGATCTTAGACTGGCAAGTCAAAACGTTGAGAAACAAGGAAGTTGCCTCCGTGAAGGTGTTATGGAGGAATCACTTAGATGAGGGTGCTACTTGGGAGGCCGAAGCTGATATGACGTCCCGGTATCCTCATCTTTTTCCTTCTACTCCTATTCTAGCTTGAGGTAATGAGCTCCTCTTGGGTTGTTTTATGTGTTAGGAGTCATGTATGATTTATTGTTTCCATGATTTCCTTATGATTATACATGTTCATGAAAAAAAGCTTAAGTTTTGAAAGAAATGACTTGTATGGTTTAGTTTCCTCATGTTGTTGTACATTGAGTATAAGTTGCCTATAGACTTCATGAGATGATTGTTGAACATGCAGTAGCTATGCTTTTTGTAAATGAATTGCATAAAGGCTCCATGAGATTTTGTTGGGCATGTTTTAGCTTGGAGAAGGTAGTTCCTCCTTGAACAGGAGAAATTTTTAAATTTCATGCATTTTGGGTTGTTAGATGTAATTTCTACTTCCTTATGATGCATTGAGTATGTTCAGCTTGGAGTTGATGTTTTCGCCTTGATTTTGTGCATTTTGATGAGATTGCATGCATGATGGGCTGTTAGAGTTAATTTCACCCCTATGAGATGTATTGGGAATGTCCTAGCTTGGAGTCGATAGTTCCTCCTTGGTAGTATGCATTGCATTGGTTAGATTGGGTTGTTTGTTCCCCTCCTACTCTTTTAGAACCAGTTTAAATCTCATTCGAGGATGAATAATTCCAAGGGAGAGATATTGTAATACCCCGTATCCAAAAAGGGGCATATAGCAGCCTTCCAGGTGCTGCAGCAGCCAAACCACGCTGGCCACCCACGGCCCGTGGAGTGGACCACGGACCGTAGGTGTGGTCCGTGGTTGGAGCCCTAAAATTTCACCCTCTGACCAGGATCGACGGTCCACCAGGACGGGGCGTGGGTCAGAACACAGTCCGTCGACTGGGTCAGTCAGAACTTGTACAAACATGGACCACGACGGGACCTACGTACTGTAGGTCGGTCCACGCCCCCTGTTCCAGGCACCATAGGTCAGGACAAAAGTCTCTGACCATCAACCACGGTTCACCAGGACCGACCGTAGGTCCATCCACGGTCCGTCGACTGGGTCCGTCGGTTAGCAGGTCGGTGGCAACTAACAACTTAACTTAGGGGGATTTGGGTCTTTTCCTAATCAATTAGTTTCTATACTATGTCGTTTTGCCTATATTTAGAACCCCTATATATGCCTTTTACCCCCATATTCACCCCTCTTAATTCATTCATCCAAAATCCCAAAAGAAAACCAAAACCTCCTCTCAAATATTCTCTCTCTAGAACTTGAAGAAGAAGAAAATTCAGCTAGGGTTTGAAGCTAAGGATCCAAATTATCCATTGAAGATAGGAAATTGGACTTGAGGTATGGTAGCTTTCATCCATGGGTTCCTTCCACCCATGGAGTCCCCAAATTCCTCTATTTCAAAGAGTAGAATTTTCCAATTAGCTAGGGTTTTTTTCTAACACCATGGGTTCTTTTGATTATTTATCTTAATGGTTTAATTATGTCTTAATATGCATGAATTGATGATTTACAATGCTTTTATGATGTTTCCCCTATGAACCCATGCAAATCCCTATGTTATCTAAATTGTGATCTTATAGAGTTGGGTTGTTGATTATGAAAGAGGAGTTTTATGATCTAAAGCATGAAGTAATATAATTACATGAATTTATGATAAAATCCCAATCTAATGTTAGAATTATAGATTTGGTGATTGAAAGTAGCTTTGAAACTTGAAAGGGCAAAGTATGAGTGTATGCATGATCTTATGAAACCTATGTAAATGCTTTAAGGGTGCTTTGAGAGTAAAATGCCAATGTTGATTGTTGTTGTTGTGTTGTTGAAAGGTTATTCTCATGAAACACTTACAACCAAGATGTGAAAGGTTTTCTCACTTAGAAAGGAATCTTAGGTTGAAAGGCTATTCTCACCCAATTGAATCAATGAATAAGAGCTATTCTAATGAACTAGCTTGGATTGGCAAGATGACATGCCTTTCTATGGATAATGAGAATAAGTAAGAAAATACTATTCCGTGGAAATTATGCTTAGCACTGAGTGGATATTGACATTGAGATGGAAGCTCTCCCGTTAGTAGAGGCCGGGTTTCTAGAAGAATTCTCATGAGATGGAAGCTCTCCCGTTAGTAGAGGCCGGGTTTCTAGTAGCAATCTCCTTATCACTTAAACTATGTGCCCTCATAGATTGATTAGCTAGTGGATCCACTTAAGCTAGATGTTTATGGTTCTACCTTAGGCAAGTAGAACAACCCTTTTCGGTGTGGGAGACACCGGGTGATCATGTTTTAGCTCACATGGTCTCTATGTCGGTTAAGGCTAATGTTCCCAAAACAAGATGATTAATCAACTAAGGTTACTTAAAGAAGTATCTTATATGTGTCCAAAGGCTTAAAGATGATTTAGCTTGCATTGACCATGATGGTTTGACTCCTGTTTTCTAACCCTCTTATATCATGTTTTATTGGTCAAATTGCATGTCATAAAATGAAATGTCCTTCTTAGCATGATTGAAACGTTTTTTGCATATTTATCATCTTAGTGCATTTTTGTACTAATGCATACTCTTGCCTATATTTTTTCCAAATGTAGGGTCTGACAGGCAGGGTTTCCATTTTAGTGGCTAGAGCTTGGACTTTGATTCTTTCTGAGCTTGGTGAGTCCTCATTGTTCGAGGATGGACTTTCCTTATTGTAGTTTCACTTTTGTATTTATTTTTTGAACATGATGTATGGGCTAGGCCCACTTTCATTCTATTGTAATAGATGGCTATGTTGAGACATGAGTTAGACTTCCGCTTTTCTATAAAAACTCTTTTGGACTTAAATGTTGTTTTACTCTTTATTATTCTAGTACTTTTTGTTATGATATGCTAAGTGGCTTATATGGAGTCCTTCAGGGTTCTATATGCCATGTTACATCTAGGGGGTACCCCTGGGTCGTGACAACTTCACAAAAAGCCATATAAGCAAAACAAAAGAAAGTAAACACAACTATTCACTATTTAGATAGAAACAAGTAAACTATAAATCCTAAATCAATTCAATACGTCTAATTGTTCCCCGATAGCGATGCCACTTTTGATAACACTCAAATTACCCTCAAAACAAGTTAAAAGAGTAAGAGGCCGTCATCAATAACAATACCTAACTAAGAGTCGGGGTCAAATCCCATAGAGAATAATTTGTGGGAAATTGAAAAGACAGAATGAATAACTGCAAGTTTAAATCTATACATGCAATATACAAGGTTATCAAATTAACATTGATTTTGGTAACCAAACGATGAATTTCATGAAGTAAAATATCAAGCAAGGGGTAATTATTTTCATGAACCTTAAATTTTCTTAATGAAAGCATCACAATAAACCATAAAACTGTCGGATCCTCCCGGTAATATCAAAATAGGGGCTAAAGTGAGTCTATCTTTCAACTCTTGAAAACTTTTTTCACAGGCTTCTGACGATTAAAATTTCACCTTCTTTTGAGTCAACGTAGTCAAAGGCGAATCAACAGAGAAAAAATCTTCCACAAAACTTCTACAATGACTAGCCAAAGCCAAGAAACTCCAAATGTCTGAAGGGGAAAAAGGTCTAGGCAAGTTCTTAACCACGTCAGTCTTCTTAGGATCGACCTTGATATCTTCACCAAAAACAATGTGGCTAAGTAAAGCAACAGACCTCAACAATAATTCACACTTACAAAACGTAGAAAACAATTGATGATCCTTGAGAATTTGCAACAAAATCCTTAGATGATCAATACGTTAATCCTCACTCTGTGAGTACATCAAATTATCATCAATAAACACAATCACAAATAGATCAAGATATTTCTTAAACACTCTATTCATCAACCCAAATGACATCACAAGAAACTCATAGTGACTATACCGAGTTCGAAAAGCCATCTTCAAAATGTCACTTTCCTTTACTCTCAACTAATGATACCCCAATTGCACATCAATATTTGAGGAGAAACTCACACCTTGGAGTTGATCAAACAAGCCATCTATCCTTGGAATATGATACTTATTATTTACCGTGACCTTGTTCGATTTATGATATTCAATACACATGCGAAATGCACCATCCTTCTTTCAAATAAACAACACCAGAGCGCCACATGTTGAGATACTCAGTCTAATGAAACCCTTATTGAAAAAATCTTTCACCCGATCCTTTATCTCCTTATGTTCTTTTAGATCCATACGGTAATGAGGAATAGAGATAGGTTGCGTATCTATAAGAAGGTGAATACCAAAGTTTATTTCCCTTTTGAGAGGAAAACTTAGAAGATCATCAGGAAACACTTCCAGAAACTTATTCATAATCAGAACTGACTCAAGGGAAGGGGTTTCAGAGTAGTTATCCCTAACCCCAAAAAGATGAAAGATGCAACCTTTTGAGGTCATTTTTCTTGAATTTAGGCAAGATATAAACTAGCCCTTAGGTTTTGAATTTTCACCCTTTCATTCTGAGATAGTTTCATTCGTAACCTAGAATGTGACAAAATCAAGTACTACAATCTATGTAAGCATAACAAGAGTGAAGTAAATCCATCCCAAGAATGAGATCAAAATCTAACATGTAAATCTCTACAAGATTAATATGAGTGACTGTATGAGAAACTAAAACTAGGAAATTTATATAGATCCATCTAGCAACAGTGGAGTCACCAATAGGTGAAGAGACTAAAATTAGTTCTAAAAGGATTTAGGACAGACATCAAATCTCATAGACACATAAGGAGTTATAAATGACAATGTAGCACTTGCATCAAGAAATGCATATACAACAAGATGAAAGACTCGTAACATACCAATCACAACATCTGGAGAACCCTCATCATCATGTAGAGTCTGAAGAGCATAGAATATTTTCTAACGAGGAGCACCACCTGAACCAAAACAACTAGGCAGAACCCGACAACCATCCTTACCCTTGGTAGCTTGCGAAGGGTAATCCCCTACCTTGTGACCTGTCTTCCCACAACCATAGCAAACATCAGTACAAGGTAAGCATTTTCCTAAATGACTCTTGCCACACTTTGGATAGTGGACAAAGAAAGATCCACTAGAACTACCTCCTTGAGGCTTAGGGTTAGACACCATATCCTTGTTGAAATTTTGAGTAAGAACATTTGAAGAATTATGAGCGGAGAACTGTTGCTCAAATTGAGAAAGTCCATGTCCACTGGACCTAGAGTGAGGGAAGTCACTATCACCTGTTCTTGCCCTCTTTGATTCTCTAGCCTTCTCCTTAAGAGTTTCCCCCTCTATTTTTTGGGAATTCATCATTAAACTTGAAATGTACATCTCTTAATTCAACATGGCAGTTCGACATTCTTTGACAACATACACCGACACAAACTTACTCATCCTTGCTCTAGAGTCGGCAACCATAGTAGGAGCATACTTCGAAAGTTGAGTGGATTTTGATTAGTAATCCTTCACACTCATGTTCCATTGCCTTAGGTTGATGAACTCTTGCACTTTAGCCTCTTTCATCTCAAGGGGAAAAAACAATCAAGAAACACCCCTTTGAACTTGTCTCAATCCAAAGGACCCGCATCCAATACTTTTTCCTCTTTCCATTAGTCAAACCAAACTTGAGAAACACCACTGAGTTGGTAGGAAGCCAAGACCGCCTTTTCCGCCAGCGTCACTCCCATGATATTAAAAATCTTGTGGATTTCCTCAATGAGCTTTTGTGGATCCTCATCCAGTTTGGACCTATGAAGTTTTGTAGGATTCATCCTTGCAAAGTCTCTTACCCTCACCATTATCGTAACCACAATTGGGTTCACGGGAGCCACAACCTCCCTATTGGATTGAGCGGTCATAGCTTGAGCCAATACTTGGAAAGCGGATCTAAACTCGGTATGTGACACTTGCTAGACCAAAGGATTGAATGGAGCTTGATGAAATTTAGGTTGCACATTGTTGCAAACATTCCTTCTACTGGGAGCTCTTAATGGAGGCATATTCTGTAAAGCACAAAATAAGAGTTAGAAGGAAGACCTTTATAGATTTCAACTCTATTGCATGACTTTAGAGAAGTGAAAGAAGAAAAATTTCCCAAACACCTTGTAGCCTCTTATTTATATATCTGGCACGCTTTACACTCATGAACAAGACTCTACTTGACGCAGCTTGTTAGACTGCTAGAACTTTTAAAACTTGATACTTTGAATACCAAGTTTGTCACATCCCAAGGTACACCCTAGACTTGACATGGTAAATAGGAACTCGCGAGGCCCAAAAATTCCACTTTACTTAAGCATGACACTATGAATATCAAATAAGTAGAATACAACATAAGAACGATATCTAAGTCTCAAAACTCTTTCAACTCATAAGGAAAATATTGAGAGAGTAAATGATTAAAATAATACAGAAATCAACTATGGCAGACAAAGCCTTCTACTACCATACATGTGGTTAGAAAAAACCCCTAAACAACGTATAAAGTATGAAAACTGAAAAGACATCCAAGTAATAAAAAAATGATAATGGCCATGCCCTTGAACCATGAGGACTCACCAATCTTCTAGTAATAAAAGACGGCTTGGCACCATTTTATCCTAAATAGTTTATTTTCAACCTTGTTGAAACCTTTTAAACCAAATATGTCCCTAATTTCTCACCCATAAATCCTTTTCTAGGCATTGGTTTGGTTGAATATTGAACTTAGGTCAAATGCCTAAGTTAGGGTATGGAAAGAAAGGAGGAGAGAAAGCCAAGTGAAAGTGAGGAAGGAAAAGTTACACTCAACCTTGAAGTTTGTTGCAAAAACAAGGAACCCCTCCAAATAAAATAAATAAATAAAAATGTGTGTGAATAAAATCTTGAAAATGAAATGAAAAAGAAGGTTGTGATGAAATATAATGGGTGTCTAATAAATTGAGTGAGTAATTGAGGTTTGAGTCTCCAAGTGGAAAGAATGAAAATAACTTGAGAAGAGGTAAAGATGAGTACAACAGTGCTTTGAAAAGGTAAAGTCACTGATCTAAATTGACCATACCTTTACCTCCAGCCCCATTACAAGCATAAAAGACCCTTAAGTACTTGCTTAAATTAGGTTGTGTGATGATTGAAAAATATGGGCAAACCTATGAGATGAAGCTTGCATGTATTTTTCTTTTGGGGAGTGAGAGTTGTATTGATTCATAACTTCTTTATTGATGTGCTTTGTGAGAGCATGGAATCATTTTTGATGTGACCACAGTTAAATGCTTTTGTTGAAGCATGGTTTAACATTATTAGAGAGCATGAGTGAGCTTGAGCTTGTATTGATACCGGCTAGTCATCATTTGAAGCTTCTTGAGCATGATTGAGTTATTGCATATACTTGTTAGAAATCTTGTGGTGACACTTGCATGTTCACTCACATTGAGAACTATTGTAGACATCCTTGTTGAACTAATTGTGTCCTTGATTTAATTGAGGACAAACACAAGTTTAAGTTAAGGGTGTTGATGAGTGGTAGATTTCCACTCAATTGAGGCCTTTTAAGTTCAACAGGTAGTGTCTTCAATGCCTATTATATCATATTTTAATGATATTTTGATATTTTGCAGCTATGAAGACTAAAGGACAAGGCAAGGATGACTACATGAAAAAGAGGCCAAAAACATTGAAAGGAGTACAAACTCCCAACCGGTAGTCGCCTAACCACAAGGGAGTATCACCCAATTGGTTAGACCTCGCCGAAGTTGAGAGTGTTCAAAATTGAAAATATTCAAGGAAGGCCGACAAACTAAAGTTTCCGAAGTAGATTGGGTGAGCTAGAGTTCCATCGCCGAAGGTGACAGACTACTGAGTAAAAATAAAAGCTGAATGGGTGAACAAGGTGGTAATCGGCGATCAGCCAAATGTGAAAGATTTACTCAATCGAGTTCTCCAACTAAGGTTCAAACACTTGAAGCCTGAAACAAAAGAAGGGTGAACTAAAGAGTAAACGACGATCCACCGAACATGTTAGGCGAGCTTGACTAATGTCACCAAACGTGTAGCGTATGGAATTTTGGGCTTATTTTGGGGAAACTATAAATATCCCAAAAGTGAGAAAATGTATATGGGATCTGGAACAAAAAACTTTTCCCTAATTTCATAGTTAGTATTGTAGTTTTTGGATATTGAGAAATATACTCATTTCTTAGTTTTGAGGTTTTTCAAACTCTTGTTTTTGACAATTGAGGGTTTAAATTGAAGTGGGTGTTGAAGATTCTTGCTTAATATCAACACACTAATGGCTGGTAACATCATCAGTATAATTTCTTTGCTTTTTATGATGTGTTGCTAAAATCCCAACTCCAGGGGTGTGATTATGGGGTTGGGTGTTGATTTAATTTAGTGGTTCTTCTGCTTTGCTCTATTTTATTATTGTTCATCCATGAATTTAGGTTATTTAGCATGGGGTTAATTCATGGGTTAAGATTGCAAACTTAATCCTAGTCTAGATCTTCGATTGATGCTCGAAAGAGATCAATTGAAGTGGGTAAATAACTTGATGTATGCAATTTAGGTTTGATTTCTATGGTTTGCTCGAAAGAGAAATTATGGTTCACTTCTTGTTGCCAAATCTGCTCGAAAGAGAGATTTCCGTAAGGTATTGGGTTGGTTTGTGACTCACATAGATGAGATCGAAAGGAAATTCGATGATATGATGCTTTGAGATCGAAAGAAGATTAGTGTCATTGAAGATTACCCACCTTATCATGTTTGTCTAGAACTATTGAGAAAGAACTTGTACCCTATTTGACATCAATACCAATCCTCACACCCCTAGACCGTCTCTTACTTGTGAAACCCCAATTTTGTTTGGTTTAATTGTGATAGTTGTTACCAAAACTCTTTTCTTAAATATGGTGGAAAAATCCACCCCCTTTGTTCTAATTACTACAATGAATCGGTTTACATTCTTAATTTTCTAGTTGAATTCTTATCACTAAATCACTCCTTGTGAGATTCAACCCCGATTATTAGTTGGGTATTTTTATTGCTGATGACCGCTTACTCTTTTAAATTTTTTATGGTAATTTGAGTGTTATCACATAACTAACTAAAGAGGACGAACTGAATACACTTGTTGACTTGAACCTTTAGAATAGGAACCACTGTCGTTGCCAACATTTTTTGACCTCTTAGCCAATGCCTTGGCCTGTCCAACCTGCCAAACTCCCTCTACCTTCTTCACATAATCAATCACCTCAGTGAGCTATTCCCTCTAGAGGACATATGCACAGATAAAACTTGCAATTCAAAATTTAAATCCTTCACGAACAAGTGAATCCTCTCATCCTTAGTGTTCACCAACTATGTAGCTTAATGAGACAAAGCATGGAACTTAGCCTGGTAAGCAACCACAATCATGTTTCCCTACTCAAGAGCCATAAACTCATCCTTCTTTAGATCTCTCATAGTACGAGGCACATATGTCTCCAATAATAGAGCATGAAACTATTTCCTAGTAAGTAAAAGAAATACTAATGATCGACACTAAACAAAAGCTCTTTTCCACTACTTTGCTTCACCCTGAAGCTGGAAAACCACAAATTCAATCCCATGTTGCTGCACAATACCCAGCTTATGAAGCCTCTCATAAAAGTCCAAGATGAACTCAAAGGCATTCTCACTCTTGGAACCATGGAACACTAGAGGCTTAAGTTTTAAAAACATGGCCAGCATCTCATGCCCAGTGGTATTCATCATAAGGCCAAGTAATAGGCGGAAGAGCCCATCTGTTCTCGAGTATCCATCAATCTTAGGGACCGTAGTAGAACCAACATGAGTAACTGCAACCTAAGTAGCCAACATAGTGGGAGTGGCTCAACCTAAGTCATTGTATAATACTATTGAATCCCACTTGATGTTAAAATCTAAAATGGGCAAGAAAATATAGAGGAACCCATGGCTGCCTGAAAGAGTAGGTCACCCTTGGATTCGAAGTCAAGCATCCCTTAATTGAGGTCTCTTGTCAGCTACATGAAGATGCCATGTACTCAACAAGAAAAGAATAGGTGCAATATCAATACACAACCATAGTGTACTGATAGGATCACACAACCAGTTCCAAACTATGGCTTTGAACAAACGACCACAACATAGTAACACAAGCCAACACATATATAACAACCACAAATACATAGACTACCAGTCACAATATCATGAATCAACCATTATTTGGAATATGTCCCACATGATTAGGATTACAAAAAGTCGGTCCTATCATGAAACAATAAATGCACATACCCGATCCTCACAAGAAACCCACACACAAACTGTTCGTGTACAAGAACGATACCTAAGACAACCAGTTTTAGTATTCATACCAGGCATGGTACCTAAGAAAACCATTAGTTTTCCTGTACCGACGTGGTACCCAATCCAACCAACAATCACAAATAATCATGCACAATCATAATCAACAATAACACACTTGAAACAACAAGTAACATAAACAGTTTCTTGCATGAGATTATCAACAGGAAATCATTTCATCTCCTTACCTATATTTATTCAATATGAATTGCATAAATAATACTATAAAATAGTAGACATGCATACATACATAACTGGAAAACATACAACCATCAGCTACCTCGAATCAAGCCTTGGAAACTCTAAAGAACTTGAACTTTCTCTTTTTGAATTGCCTTGGCTTGTTCATGGTCTTATAATAATCAAAATACAACAATCAATCAAAAATAGACCAATTATACCTATATAATCAACAAATCCTAACTCATTCCAATTCATTCTCATTCCACCCCAAACAGGATCTTTTTCCACAATTAAATCAAGTTAAAAACCTCCCCAAGAGTAACATCCTAGATTCTAAGGCTTAAGAATCAAATTTTAAGGCGGGCGAGTAATGAACTTACCGTTACCGATGAACTTGGTGGAGAATCGAGTAGGAATTGCCCTAATTTCCCCCTCTCAACCTCAAGAACAATAATGTAGAAAATAGGATGTTGTGCGACTTTTTCTTCATAAAATCCCGACTTACATACTATAGCGCCTGTGAGCCTACTATAGTGCATGCACACTCCCGCTATAGTGGTATGACGCCTGCTATAGAGGATTGCATGAACTTTAGAGGCTTGAAAATCCCTGAAGTTCCCCTTTTTCACAACATGCCTTCCTTCCTTAACATCCCAAACTATCCCCTTCACACAAAGTTTGATTCCATGAGTTTTACACACCCAAATTTGATTTTGTAAAGATCTACGTGTTTCATAATATCTTGGATACTAGAAAATATAAATCAATCCTAGACATTTAACCCCACCCATACCAGGATGTACCTAGACCTCACATCGCCCATATTATATTTGTGACTGTCCTAGCCTAAAATTATTAAGCCTCTACTCATAAAGTTTTCTGGTCCACTTTCTTTCACCATTCTCGTACTCATAATGACTGGGATGGATCATTACAATAGATACCAATTTACCCATCACTCATCCCCAAGTGATAAAATAAGAAAAACTAGGCAAAAATAGAAAAATGGGTAGTACCTGAATCCTTGAACAAGTGAGGGTACTTGCCTCACATGTCCCTCTCAGGCTCCAAGTAGCCTCCTTAATCAGACGATGATTCCACAAGACCTTTTATGATTTGATCTCTTTTTCCCTCAACTTATGGACATCGAGATAAAGAATTGAAACTAGTTCTTATTCCTACTAAAAGTCCTTGTCTAATACTATTGAATCCCACTTGATGTTAAAATCTCCATCCTCATGGTACCTTTTTAGCATAAACATATCAAATACTGGATGAACTCTAGACTAGTTGGGTGGAATTGCTAACCTATTGTAACACTCCGGAAACAACTAGGCTAAACTAGAGCTTGACATGAGGGTTAGAATCATAAACATACCTCCCCGTACCTTAAAATAAATGTTTTCATGTTAGAACGTCAAGGTTCAAACCCCAAGGACCAACCATGGGTCCTTGAGGAGGACCCTAAGGAGGCTGCGTGGGTAGTGACCCACGAGGGCAACTCACGCCCCATAGGTCCTCCCACGCCTCGTGGGTGGGCATCCGTGAAACCACGCCTCAGGAACTAGGTCTCTGAACCCAGACCACGGTTCACCAGCACGGGCCATGGGTCCAACCATGGTCCGTCGGTGATGGGTCGTGGGTGAGGCTTGTAATTGCTATTTGGCAGTTACACTTAGGAGCATTATGGGGATTTCCAATTTTTATTAATATTAAGTGACGTCGTTTTACACTAAATTAGACTAACTATATAATTTTTTTAAGTCCCTAAATTAAGTCATATCCCTCATAATTCCAAATCCCAAAAGAAAGACCCAAACCCTCTCCAAAATTCTCTCTCTAGAACTTCAAGAAAGAAGAAGAATAAAGTGGAAGCTAGGGTTGAAGGAGCAACCTTTTCTACTCAAATTCATTGGAGATTCATAGCTAAGGTATGGTAGTCCTTCATCCACGGAGTCCCTTCAAATTCAATTTCCAAACTAGTAATTCCCCAAAAGTTAGGGTTTGACTTCAATCTCATGGATTCCTTTCAAATTCGTTTATAATGCTTGAGTGATGTTTTATTATGGATAAATTGATGAATTTACATGGTTTTATGTTGAATTTCCCCAAGAATCCATGAATTCCCCATATTTCCCAAATTATGATCTTGAGATGTGGGTTGTTAATTATAGAAGAATGTTATGAAACTATGCTTGTAGTAGTTGTATCACTTGAATTATGTTAATATCCATGTCTAAAGTAGTGAATTCTAGATGTATTGATATGATATGAGTTTTGACCCTTGAAAGGGAAAATTATGATAGTATGTATGATTTATGAAGTTTAGTATATGCTTTAAGAACACTTTGAGAGTAAAGTGATTATGATTATGATCTAGTTGTTGTGTTGATTGAAAGGTTCTCTCATAATATGATGATTCTAAGGTTGAAAGGATATTATCACCTATTGAATCTAGGAGCTATAGTATGAATTATTTTGGATTGAGTGTCAAAACTATTCTTTCATGATTATGAACTTAAGTAAAGACTTACTATGTAATTCGTGGGAATTAATGCTTAGTACCAAGTGAATATTGAATATGAGATGAACGCTTTTACACTAGTTGAGTCCGACTTTCCAAATGGGTTCCTTCTACCTTAGTTGAGTCCGGGTTCCCAAAGTATGTATCTCATAAGATGGAGACCTTCTACCTTAGTTGAGTTTGAGTTTCTAGAAACAATCTCCTTATCCCATAAACTACGTTCCCTCATAGGTATTTAGCTAGTGGATCCACCTAAGCAAAGAGTATAGTTCTACCTTAGACAAGTAGGACAACCCCTTTTCGGTGTGGGGTAGACACTGGATTCCACATTAAGCTTACATGGTCTATGTCGGTTAAGGCTTATCCCACTATGACAACAATATGAATAAGAATAAGAATAAGCATTATGAACTATGGCTACTCAAGAAGTGTTACTTAGCATGGGTGGGATTATGGGATCTTATTCATGTATTGCACAAGTAGGCTTTGAGGGTACTTATGATATGCTCTCTTATGTTATGATGGTCTATGTGTTGATTATGCTTATGACTTATGCTTTTCCATTATTTTCAAAATGATGCTTTAACTTAGTAAATTTCATGCATTGAACTAAAATGTCCCTTTTAGCATGTTTTCAAGGTTTTTATACATGGCTATCATACTTAGTGCATTTTTGTACTAACCCATATTTTCCTACATTTTCCCAAGTGTAGGGTCCGGTTCTCAAGGTGGTCCCCATTATGGCTAGAGCTTGGATTTGCTCATTTCTCCTAGTTTGTCAGTGAGTCCTCATGATTCGAGGACGGACATTATCTCTTAGTAGTTTCATTCTTGTATTTGATTTTTGGATTATGTTTTAAGGGGATGTGACCCTATTTGATTCACATATTGTAATAGATGGCTATATTGAGACAAGTCTACACTTCCGCTTTCCTTTATGAAAATTTTGGACTTGAAACGGGTTTTTACTCTTATAGTTCTAATGATTTATGTTATGATATGCTAAGTGGCTTACATGGTGCCTTTCGGGGTTCTATGTGCCTTGTTACGTCTAGGGGGTACCCTTGGGTCGTGAAAAACGTAGTAATCAGAGCACAAGGTTTAGAATGATTCTAGGATGATGTCTCATAAGCCACGTCTAGTAGAGTCTTGTTCATGAATGTGAAGCGCGCCACATTTATGAATGAGAGGCTACAAGATGACTAGGAAACTACACTTGTTTCATTACTCTTAAAGTCGTGCCACAAAGTTTAATTCTATAAAGTCCCTTTCCTAATCCTTCTCTTGTGTCTTCAGGATATGAATACACGAAGGGCTAATTCTAGAAGGATGGAGGTTGGCAATGTGAATGAAGAAGCTCCTCAAGCTAATAAAGCTCCGGTTGATCCCGTGGTTGAGAATGTGACCCATGTGGAGTTTAGGTCTACTATTCAAATGTTAGCTCAAGCCAATAGAGAAGTTGTAGCTCCAGTGAATCCCAATGTGAATTCGGCTGCTTCAAGGGTTAGGGATTTTGCTCGAATGAATCCTCCCGAATTCCATGGATCCAAAGTGGAAGAGGATCCACAAAGGTTTATCCACGAGGTTTACAAAGTACTTGATATTATGGGGGTGTTTCCACAAGAAAAGGCGGAGTTATACGCCTACCAATTGAAGGATGTTGCTCAAGTATGGTATAATCAGTGGAAGGGTGAAAGACCCGTAGGAGCGGGCCCGATAGAATGGGAATTGTTCAAATCAACATTTCTTGGTAGATTCTTCCCCATAGAGTTAAGCGAGGCTAAGGTTCAAGAGTTCATCAACCTTCGTCAAGGAGGTGTGAGTGTTAAAGAGTATACTCTAAAGTTCACCCAACTCTCTAAATATGCTCCAAGTATGGTGGCAGAATCAAGGGCTAAGATGAGTAGGTTTATGTCGGGTGTGTCCGACTTGGTTGAAAAAGAGTGCCGTACGACAATGCTCCTCCATGAAATGGATATCTCAAGGCTTATGGTGTATTCTCAACAAATCGAGGATTCAAAACTCAAGGAAAAGAATTGGGAGGTGAAAAAAGCTAGAACCGGTGATGGGAACTTCTCCAATACTAGGTCCGATGGACAAGGTTGACCAAGGTTCAAACAAGGGTTCTCCAACCAAGGTTCCTCTAGTGCTCCAAGGGTCAACAAGGATAGGGT
>JAJONR010005378.1:0-50419 GCA_029582245.1 Solanum etuberosum | reverse complement strand
CCCAATTACATTGCTCCTAAGCTTTAAGGAAACATGCCGTAAGAAGGGAATAGCCTTAACATACCTTTTTTGCTGAATTCACGTGGCCTAACGACTTTTACTCACAGCCCCCCTCACTACTACAACAAGGCAGGACCATAATCAACACACAAGAATAGAAGATACCATGATAATCCGATAAAAGATATGTATTTCCGTCGCAAATAGCTATTTGCGGCTTATCAAAGCTAGAGTCGATGAAAGAAGGGTCTTACCTTGATCTTAAGTTTGTAATACACCTCAAAACCTTAAAATATGTCCAAACCCTTGCTGTCCCAACACCAAAGTATTATATGCTACAAAATCGATAAAACAAATTATACCATGATGACGAGCTGAACGCATAGAACAACTTTCGTCAAGGACTTAAGTCAAGAAAATCTATAATTTGGATGATCCTAGAAATGGGTTTCCTAAGTTTTCTGGTTCTTAACTCAAAAAATAAAGAAAAAGTCGAAGAAGAAGATATATATAAAGTTCCACCGACCTAGGGCCCCACCTCTCGTGCCTGCTTGCGCAGTCTCGTGAAAATGTGAATATCTCTTTATTATGAAATTGTATGAACAAACAGTTTGATGCATTGGAAACTAGACTCGTAGACCTTCGATTTGATAGGTCGGGACCCCCATAACTCTTTATATATTTGGAGAAAACCTCCTAGACATTTGACCCTAGTTTCAGATAAATCTTTAAAAAGGAACTTACGATAACTTTCGCCAACTTTTATTTTGCTACCTACCTAACTTCAAAACTTGAGATACAACCCTTGAACACTTAAATTATGACATACCACATCATTCTTAATTTATTACTCACCCTCTTTGCCTTTCAACGAAGGTACGAGTTAATTTAGACATTTTGAAAAGTCGGGGTGTTACACATTTTGAGTAATGTTTAAGGGAACTATTGATTTTCAAATTTATCATTTTTACAGTGATAAAGAGAACTTTGATTTTCATAAAGAGTTAAAGGAGTTTCGAGAGATAATTGAGACATTGCCTCTTAAAGAGTATCTTTTGAATAATAACCTCAAAACAGAGAAAGAGTATTTCTACTTGAGCATGAGTATATATATTTATTGGGAGTAGTATTGAGCACCGATATGGGGATGAGTTGAGACAACTCATATTCCTCATAAACCATGTAGCCAACATGGGTAAAGGATCGTATTTTTTAGACGACTCCTTATTACTTTCGAGCATAGCTTTAGTGGATCCACTTAGTTGAGGTGTTCTATACCCCCGCAAGGTATAGAACAATCCTGGCAGCGTGGGTGAGACATTGTATCATCACATAGCTCATAGTAGTGGTTGTTGGTTAGAAAATCTCTCAAATAAGAGTAAAGAGTAATTTATTGTATTTCTATGTACATCCTTGAGTTAGCATCTTTTATCTATGAAGCTTTAAATATTTCATCTCTTATTATTGCTTGTATTGAGTTGAGTTGAGTTGAGGTGAGTATTCTTTCAGCCTTATCAGTTCAGTTATTTATTCGTTCAGCTTTATTACATACTCGTACATTCAATGTACTGATGTCATTTGACCTGCATCTTTCTATGATGCAGATATCGGTGTTCAGGATCATCAACAGACACTCCGTTGAGATCATTTGGCTCTCCAGTTAGCTTTTGGCGAGCCTCCTTGCATTTTAGAGGACTCCCATTTCCTTTCAGTTTACTCAGTTTAGTGTGTCGTGGATCTTGTCCCGACATCCATGTTGAACTATAGAGGCTTCATAGATAGATAGAGTTGAGGAGTCTCTCAGTACTTTCTTTTCCTTTGAGATGTTTTGCAAATTATTACTATTGCATTGAGTATTGTTTTCAGATAGTATGAGTTGAGCATTTTATAGTTTTAATGATTTACTTCTGTTTTAAGCCTTTATATGCTTGAGTTAGTCTTCCGTTAAGTAGTCAACCATGTCAAGGGTTTACTTGGGGACCAGCAATAGTTGTCGAGTGTCGGTCACGTCCAGGGTGTAGGCTCGGGAGTGACATTATGAGTCTTGTATTCAGATTTCCATGTTATGATGATATTTCCATTTGAGACTTATTTCTCTTATCTCTTTACTTTAGTTTTGTGTATTATCTTAATGTCATGCTACGCCATATGGTTCGCTTGAAGTCTCTCGGGATTCTATGTATCATGTCACGTCTAGGGGATAGTCTTGAGTCATGACAAGATAGATGTAGAAAGTCCTATAAATCGCAATAATTAACAACTTAAAAAATTGCTATCAAGGAAGTCTTTTATTGACTCTCAGAATTCTATTTGTGTAACATAAATTGGGATAGAAGGGAGTAACATATATTGAGCCGTGACTAGGGGTTGCAAAATGGATCAAATTTATGGTTATCCATTCGATTAACCTATTTTAAATGGGTATAATAGTCAATCATTTAAAAGTGGGTCAAATATAGATCAACTCATATTATCCATCATAAAATATGGGTGCCCATGAGTATCCACCAATTGCACTCTCTTTAATATATGTAAGAGTATATTAAGCTCTAAAAAAAATACACTTATTAAGGGTGTATTTGGTATACAGAAAATTATTTTTATTAAATATTTTTTCAATTTTCTCATGTTTGATTGGCTTAAATATTTTTCAGTTAGATTTAATTTTCCTCTAATTTAAGATAAAGTTACTTCCATACATAAAGTAAGGGGAAAAAAAAATAAAAAATTCCCCTGAATATGAAAAAAAATAATCGAAACTTTTCGTACACCTCACCACTTGAAATGAGTCCAGACCTAGGATTCAACATTCGATCCCGATTCGGGACCCGAATTTTGATATCTCAACCTTAACTCAGGACCACTCATTTTTCAAAAAATATTTTCTAGAAAAACATGAAAATATTGTCTTTCATACCAAACAAACCCTTAAGAGAGAAAAATAATAAGAAAAAAAATCTTATAATAGAAGTACAAATTTCTCTACATAATAAGAAGCAGCGGACAATATGGGTAATATGAATACCCATATCATCTATTGGGTTTATCCATTTCTATTCATATTAAATATGAGTTGAGTCGAATATTTTATTCATTTTCACCAGACTCATATATGAGTCGATCCATATATTTCCCACCCCTAACCATGACATGTAAAAAAATGTGGTCAAAGAAAAAATTGATTGACTTTCCTAATTTCATATGTGCCACGTAAATTGGATTAAATTAAAGAAATTTCCAATAATTAAAAATACATTTTTACAAATTTATATGTTTGCAAATTACGTTAAAAGTGTTATAAATCACAATAATTAACAACTTAAAATAATTTAAAAATTAAAAATTTACGATTGATATTTTTCTAATTAACTCTTAAAATTCTATTTATATCATACTTCCCCCATCCATATTAGTTGATCATCTTACTAAAAATAGTTGTCTCGTATTAGTTGTCGACCTTACTAAGTCAAGAAAACATTAATTAACTTTTTCTTATATTATCCTTGCAATTATTCTTTTTGAAAGTCTTCACATTTGTTTATAATATTTTCAAAAAGTCTTTTAAGGGGTAAATTATAGTAGTAAAATTATCTTTTTATTTATGAATTCTAAATATATGTGTAAAAGAAAAAATGATCAACTAATATAAAACAGAGAGAATATATTGTGCCCATACAAACTTCTCTATATAGTACTTCTAATAGATTTAAATTGGGGAACAAAGGTCGAAGGATCCACTCTTAGTAAATGTTTACAAAATCCTCAAAACTCCATCTCCAACTTATTACTTTTGTCATTGTTTGGTCAACTCTAATTAGTGTTGATAAAACAAAATTAAATGCAAATGTTCACTTTTCAAAACAGGAAATCTGTTTTGGTTCATTTTTGGTCAACTCTAATTAGTGTATGATAAAACAAAATTATATGCAAATATTCACTTTTTAAAACAGGAAATCTGTTTTGGTTCATTTTTGGTCAACTCTAATTAGTGTTGATAAAACAAAATTAAATGCAAATGTTCACTTTTTAAAACGGGAAATCTGTTTTAGTTCATTTTTGGTTAACTCTAATACTCCCTCCGTTCCATTTTATGTGAGCTAGTTTGACTCGGCACGAAGTTTAAGAAAGAAAAGAAGACTTTTAAAACTTGTGGTCTAAAATGAATGATAGAAATTTGTGTGACTATAAATCATTTCATTAAGGGTAAAAATGGATATTTTAAAGTTAAATTTTTACCTAATATAAAAATGTGTCATTCTTTTTGGGACAGAATAAAAAGGAAAGTAAGTCACATAAATTGGGAATTAGGGAGCAAGTGTTTTACTCCTTTTTTTGAAATAAAATCTGATTCTGCATTATTGTAAGTCAAACAGGAAAATTTGAATACCTGTTTACTCACCAAATATGAGTTTTTATATGTAAAATTTATTTTATGGTTAATTGATTGTAATTTTCCTTTTAAAAAAAAATAATAATCTAAGTTTGAATTTGAATATAGGGATAAATGTGCCTTGATTAGTAAAGACAAATGAAAGGACTTTTGAATATGATAAGTCAAAGTCCCACTCACGTGTACTCTTTCTTTCTATTTGTTAGCCGTCTGATCACATCAAAATTTATACAATGAAACTAATCAACGGTTCAGATTTAAAGTAAGGTATACCATTTCCCCCAAAGTAATAAAAAGTCTGAACAGTCAATGCCTATTTTGGACATAAATGTTAGAATTAGATACAGAAATACTGACAACAAAGTACAGTAAACAAACATAAGAAGTTGTTAAGACTATATATACACACAAATTTATGTTTATATATAGAAAAAAAATGTCAATGGAAGATTCAAGATCAAGATAGGGGTTTTGGGTTAATCTTTTCTTGGTAATTCATTTTTTTTTAGCTTGTTTGAAGAATTGGGGTTTTTTTTAAGAGTTTTTGTGTTGGATTGAAGTTAATTTTGGATAAGAGGGATGTGATGGAGGAAAAAGTAGCAGTAGCTATTCATACAGTAATAAATGCAGTAGATGCACTTGGAAGGGGTTTTGATGTAAATTATGATACAAGGTTGTTGTATTGTAAAGGAGTGGGTGGGTCTAGGGTTTTAGAGATTAATGAAGAACATACAAGGGATCTTTGGTTATATGACGATGTTATTTTGCAAAATGTCTCAAAAGATATTAGCAACTTTCAAGAATCTGTTGGTCGGGATGGAACTAGTGTTTGCTTTTATAATGAGGTATGTACCATGTTTTTCGAGTTTCATCTGCTCTGTTTTGTGTTTTTAATTAACTCAAAATCTTTTGTTTGTCAATCCTCTGGACGATGAAATCGGAATTTGAATTGCAAAAATTAGTAATTCAATGTTGTTAGAAACCAAAATTGTTTAGGATTTTGGTATGTTAATTCATGTCTAGTTACCATGCTATGCTCAAGTTGCAACCTTGAATGATTCTTTGGTTGAAGTTGATTTCTGTTTTATCCAATTTTTTGCTTTTCTGAGGAAGAAAAGTTAATCCCATCTTGCACCCTGTTGTCAGTTAATGGTATTTATGTGTATTTTTTGTATGGATTGTGCTACTATCTTTATTGTAGTAATTTCAGGCAAAAAAGGCTGTTTGTTTAGGCCAATTGCCAGTTAACGTTAGTTATGAACATTTTCGGTGTTTATGTTCTGCATGTTGCTGTTTTTGTTGTATGAATTAAACACTTGAGGAGAAAATAGTCTCTTGTTTAGGCCTATGGTAGAGATGAACCGAAGAAAGAACGTTTAACCAGATTTGTTGGTGTGGTGCCATTAGATTAGAGGTAAAAGATGTGTGTTTCACAAGCATCTGTAATTGTGGTGAACTGGTTTATAAGGATGTGTAGGTGTTCTTATCCTCACATGTAGTTAAACCAGCAATTGATTGGTATAATGTCAGTACAATAATGTGACACATTTTGGTTATTAAATCTTGAAAATTAAGATCATCTTGCAGCTTGAAGAAGTGGTATGAATATTTTAATTTTCTATTTTTTCCTCGTCAAGGAAGAATTTGCATTGTATCCTTATAGAGGTCAAACATTTATAACCTGTAAATTGCTGCTTTGTATACATATAAACTCAAATTAGATATGATCAGTTGATAATAAAAGGTGGCCTAGTTGAATCCCGTTAAGCTAACCTCAAACTAACATTATCCCAGGCTTGTATTTGGATGAAAAAGTTGCACAAGTAGAAAAATATAATTAGCATAAGTCCTTAAAGAAATCAATATAATCACCATATACATAGTCACATAACAGACAGGAGGAGGAAGGGTGGATGTGCAAATGAGATATTTAAAGCTTTCAATGATGTTATCTTCAGAGATTTCTGTGTCAGACTAATTGTTTAGTTAGATGGTATACTGAAAAGCTAATATAGTGGTCAAGTTCCACAAGAACAGTTTGTTAGGGACCAGATGATTACACCTCATCTTTCTACCATATGATCGTAATGGATGTAAATGCTACAATGGCCAAAATATATGAACATTACCTTAATCTGCTTCTTCTTCTTTTTTGGTGAAGAGGAACATGCTATGATTGTATATTTGTACATTGTAATGTAATCTCGAGATGATGGAACAAAATGTAATTTTTAGGAAGAAAATATATTCTCAAAGAAGTCGTTCACTTCCGGAAACAGAACACATACACATTCATATTTTACTCATCTTTTCCATCAATATCATTGGCTCTCTTCATGTGAATTCTATATGGAGAAATGGTTTTCCTTTCTTCTCTGTATCAGTCATATTTCTTGGAAATAATCCGTAAACTATAAGTTTCACAGCCTCATTTCTATATTCCATTTACCTTTACTTGTACCTTCAAATATTCTAATTGGAACTTAGTTGAGGGTGATACTCGTGTGTTGTTGATTTGTAGTATCTGATAATCCAGTTTCTCGAACTTTTCCCACCTAATGCATTTGATTTTGGTTGATTGCAGATGGTGGAATATTTTAATAAAAAGGCTAATCTACCAGGCCATGCTCCTCTTGGTAGCTTCAATGTTGCATTCAGTTATACTGGTTCAAAGAATATAGATACCGCGAGTACAAAGACGCTCTGTATGGATGGATTTTTCATACCGCTTTCAAATCTTCAACTCATGACTTCCCCTCTTGTTTTACGGGAAGACGTTAAAAGAGCTGTGCCAACATCGTGGGATCCACCGGCACTGGCAAGGTTGGAATTCATCTTCCTTGTTTTTTGGTTACAAGTGTCTATAGTTAAGGTGTAAGGTACCTTTACAAGAGCTTCTATTATCATCTAAAGCAAGGGTTACTTCTGTGTCTTACAGCTTCATTGAGAATTTCGGAACGGATGTAATTACATCTGTAACTATCGGTGGAAAAGATGTAATTTACGTTAAGCAGCACATATCATCACCTCTATCCACAGTAGAAATAAAAAATTACGTTCAAGACATCGGAAATCAGAGGTTCTCCAGCACAGGAAGCCTTACAAGTTCAGGTTTATTGAAATACAAGGTTAATGCTAGTTCCATATATTTTCTTTGTTTTCAATCTCTGAGAACCTTTATTTTTATTACGGTTTTATATAGTCTGTTTCACCCTTTGAGATATACTCTTATGTTTGTGTTCTGATTCTTCCTTTTGTTTAATTTAGCAGGCTGGTGATCCATCAATTTTCAATAATCAGGGGATATATCCCCAACCCCCTAGTGCACCATATATTCCCGGAAATGGAAAAGAGGTTTGTCACCTTCCCCCTCTTCCATTTTCTTTGTTGTTTTTCCTGTAACTTTTTAAATCTTGTAAGCTTCGCTGGGATAACTTAGGGATGATGAGCAGAGGAAAAAATTCAGTGTGTCAATTGTCAAATATGTTGTACTATTGAGGGTGAAATATGCTAGCCTATATATATTGGAGGATTAATAGTTAATTAAATGAAGCATGACAATTGGTAAAAAAATTGTATGCTTCCTAGGCATGTCAAACACATGATATGTTGTCGTAACTCTATGTGGTAATGAAATACTTTTTTCCTCGAGATCCGAAGTAAAAGCTATTGTGTTGCCTCTAGCCTGTATGCATCTGTATCCTATGTACACAAGCTAGATGAATGAAGCAACAAAGTAAAAAAGGGGAATAGGGGAGTTTTGTTTGTCTGTCTGTGTGTTCGAGTGAGAGCGAGAGAGACAGTCCAACATAAAACATTTGGAGGATTAAGTCTTTGAGTGTCAATTTTCTTGTAGAGCTCTATCTACTACTGGCACGTTGTTTGTAAATTTTATTGATGGTTTTATTGACTGATTACATAGAAAGAGTTTGCTCTGACAGTGTTAACTTTTCTAACTGTTATGTTTGTGGGCCTGACTACCGCTGCACGTTAGTCTTGCGCGAAATTTTCTTGTAGTTCTGAATCACTCTATATTGCTTGGAGCACATGTTAAACAGTCTAGGATTTGGTTTATTCACAGCCTATATAAACATGACTTGGTGTATTTGTATCATCTTTCATTAAGAAATAATAAGAGTTAAGAGTTGGTGACATGACGTGAATTTCCTTCACTTCCCCATGTTAAATTCTGTGTTTTTTTTTTTTCGTTATTATTGCTTTCATTAAATATTGCCTCATAACACTAATGTTTCTGAATATCGATGGGGGTTTGAGGTTTAACGTTCTTTTGATTGTATATCATGCAGGATGTTACAGTCATTTTCAGAAGAAGGGGAGGGGATGATCTGGAACAAAGCCATACTCAATGGGCGAAGACTATTAGATCTTCTCCAGACGTTATTGAGATGTCGTTCGTTCCTATCATTCTCCTCCTTGAAGGGGTTAAAGGGAGGGATCATTTGGCACGGGCTATAAGTCTTTATCTTGAATGTAAGACACTTTATCCTTCAAAGACGTACATACAAAAGCAGTGAGCTTTGTTGTTTTTGGTGGTGATAAGTAATCCAAGTTGCATGAATTCTTGCAGACAAACCTCAAATCGAGGAGCTTAGATATTTCCTGGAGTTTCAGGTCCCAAGAGTATGGGCTCCTGTACATGACAGAGTTCCTTATCAACATAGAAAGGAACCTGTTTGCCCATCTCTTCAGTTTAGCATGATGGGGCAAAAGCTTTATGTTAGCCATGAACAAGTATGTTAATGTCTGTCGATCTAAATTTGATTTTACTGGTTGATGCTAACGTACATATAATCTGAAGGATAGATGAAATAAAGCGTTTATCATCATGTGGCCGGCGGTCTCATTTTCAAAGGCCTGACTTCTGCTCTTGGTTTTGATCCACTACAGGTGTCAGTGGGACGTAAGCCCGTGACCGGCATGCGGCTATATCTTGAAGGGTCGAAGGTGAATCGACTATGCATCTATCTTCAGCATCTGGTTTCTCTTCCTAGGATCCTCCAACCATACTGGGAAAGTCATATAGCAATTGGGGCTCCAAAGTGGCAGGGTCCCGAAGAACAAGATAGTAGATGGTTCGAAGCAGTGAAATGGAAGAACTTCTCACATGTGAGTAGTGCACCAATTGAGAGCCCGGAAATTTTCATAGGAGATCTTTCAGGTGTATAGTCACAGGAGCTCAGCTTGGTGTCTGGGATTTCGGTTCGAGAAATGTCTTGTATATGAGGCTCTTGTATTCAAGGTTACCGGGCTGCACCATTAGAAGATCATTGTGGGATCACACCCCGAATGACAAGTTAAGGAAACAGGTTGATAGCAATGGCGATGAAAGTTCAATTCCAGGACAGAATTTTATAGGCAATAAGTTGGCAAAATTTGTTGACATGACAGAGATGAGCAAGGGACCTCAGGATCCTCCAGGTCATTGGGTTGTCACAGGTGGAAAACTTGGTGTTGATAAAGGGAAAATTGTATTGAGATTGAAGTATTCTTTGTTAAATTATTAGTTAATTTAGTTTTAGGAAGGGAGAGATGGTGGTGTATATCGGTGTTCTTGTGTACCCACTTTGTTTGAACCCCAATATAAGGAATTTCGGGAATCGGCCTGATTCTATCTCCGTTCTGTTTGAAGAAAGGAAGGATCCCAAAGAATCAATCTTTCTTTTCGTTGTTGAATCTATATAATTGGTGGTTTTGGATGGGTACGTTTCTCAAATTTTGCTGCACAATTGTCTTCTGTCTTGAAGTGTAGTTCTTTCCAGAAAATGTCACTCATCATGTCCTATTTTGTCAAAATATGACCAAGTTTAATGACTTGATCAGTCAATCGCCTATTGCTAAACAAGTGATGGTTAGTCGAACTCCAATATAGATATCGAAAAGGAAAGTAAATGTCAGTGGATAATCCCAAAACTTGCAAAAACACATTAATTATTGTTTCTAGTTCTCGAATACCAAAGCTAAAAAAATACTCCTCCGTCTCTTCTTTTAGTTGTCATGTTGCACTTTTCGAGAATTAATTTGATTAATTTCCAAAGCTAAATTAGCTTACACTGATTCGATATTTTAAAATAATATTTTTAGATATTCAAAAATAACTATACGGAAAGTACTATAAATTGTAACATTTTTCATATCAATATGACGAAAAAATTACATCTTAAAATCTAAGTCAAAATTCATATGGTTTGACTTTCAGAAAGAAAACTATGACAACTAAAAATGGACAAGGAATAGTAATATATTCACATCAGTTAATATAACATAAACATGTTTCTACATAAATTACAACTTGTTTCATTTGTTGTAATTCTTGCCAAGGGCTAATATATTTGTGTGACGATAAATCAACAGGGGCAGACACTTTCGATTATTATCTTAGATTTTTTTTTTTGTGACAAATAACTTCATACATATTGTTTGAAAAATAAAGACCCCTTGAATTAAATTCATGTCTTAAAACATATGGATTGATTAACTTGTCTTAGAATTGACCTCCTTGAAAAGTTTGTCCAAATTGCCAATTAGGTGGAGCAACATTGTAGGTGGTGACTATCCTTCCATCACTAGCTATTACTTTGAAAGAAAGACTTTGGCCATTAAGGTATGAGTGACTCTGCCAATTTTGACCCCAATTTCTTGACATCTTTTGCCACCCTATTTTTGATCCTTTTATGGACACTGATCGGATGTCTCCTGCACCTCCAACGTTTGTTATCAACACTAGATTAAAGTAGGAATGACCATTAATGGTGAACCTCATTCCTCCTTTCTTCATGCAAGGCACCCTGCCATACCATAACAAAATCTCCTTTAGAGACAACATTTGTGTTGTTCCACGTTAACAAAGAGTGCTAATACCTTTACCGGCATTAGTTAATTGTTATTGGATTCAGTGTCACTATAGGCTTTAGAGACATTTACAAAGACTAATTGTCTCTGAAAAAAAACATATTTAGCGGCAATTACGTTATAACAGTTAAAATTGCCGCTAAAGATCATTCTTTTTTATTAATTCCAAGGGAAAATGCTCAAATAACTCATCTATGTCATCCGTCAAAAGTTTGGCTCATCTATGTCATTTCCGCTTGAGAAAAGACTTATTCATGCCATTATTTGTTAACTGAGATGACATAGATGAGATAAACTTTTAATTAATAGCATTATGAACCCTTTTCCCTTTTCTCTTCTTTTTTTAAAAATAATTAATTAATGATTTGGCCAAATCATAATTGACCACACGTGTCAAAAAAAGTTTTGCAAAATCGAAACTGTTTTCAGATAACAGAAAATGACATATATAGATAACACAAACTTTTAATCGATAACATAAATGAATCTTTTGTCAAATTTCGATGCCATATTAAAGTAAATATAAAAGAAAATTGGTCAAAAATTAATTTTGTCACATTAAAGTGTGTATGGAAAAAGAAGTTGATGGTATAAAAGTTGTAACTACCAATTAAAGACAATGTTACAATACCTTCTATAGATGACAGGGACAATGCCAGCTCTATATAGAGCAATTTTCAAGAAAGCAGGCTGAGCCAAATCAAAGTGTCGAAGAGGGGGATTGCACCAGCCACCATTGTTATTAGCCAGGGCGTAGTTTGGTGGGCAAAAGTTGGTGGCTGTGACAGTAATAGTACCACGTCGACACCATCGAGGGTCAGCATTGGCATTGCACTTGAGTTCATAGCAAGATCCACAACTCAACCCACTATTAAAGAGTACAGTGCTCAAAGCTGCAGTATTTGTACCATAACCTTGGCTGTACAAATTTCCGTATCCACATGCTCCTCCTGTGCATGCAACAACAAAAATCTTGATGACTACATCCATGAATGGGTGGTCTAAAGATCAAATTTTATTAAGAGGCCTCATCCTTTTCTCTAGTTGACATGTATAAATTGAATACATGAAGCAATTAAGAGTAACACTAACGACCGGTTATATTATATACATAAATACATACCCATTGTACCGGAAGCATCAGCACCACCATAGAATGTTGCATGAGCATTGTTCCAACCAGTATAAACTCCGAGTCCATAAGAGTGTTGTACACATGCAAGAAAAAAAAGGAAGAGAAATGGCAAATGATGATATTCAATAGCCATTTTAATTTTGGTGGTGAATGGTGATGTACTAGTTAATTATTACTTAAATTGGAGGAGGATTGAATATGGTTGGGAAATTGAGATACAAGGAAATGAGGCTAATGCATCGCTATTTATAGTATTATTAAATAAACTCTTAGCCTGTTTTATTTTGCTCCCTAGCTACTCTAGCAGGACCCCTCCCCCTGTGGGTCGGCCCCCATGAAATTTTTTGACAACTTATAATTTTTATTTTTTTTAGATTTTATCGCGGTCATTTGGTTGGGAACAAGTTATATCGAAATTATCCCCCGATAAATTATAGTGGGATAAGTTATTAACTTTACCATGTACATATAATCATTTATCTCATCACTAAGGTATAAATAATCTCATGACTGTCTAACAAAATACAAGATAAAATAATATTACATTTTATCCCTAGAATTATTATACATTATATCTCACCCCAAACAACTCCTAATTATAGTATATAGGAAGGATACATATAAGGCATACATTAGAAGTGAACGGTTATCAAGTTTGAACTGGACAAGAACATAACCAAGTGATTGAATTTAATTCACATAAAGCATAACAAAAACCATGCATTTATGTTTTCTTTTAATTTTCATTATTTAATTGTGGGACCCATAACTCTTTTTCTTCGTGGCCTGGCAAGGTTTTCATTAGATAAAAATTACCTTATTGGTCAACAGATAATTAAGCCAAGCACCGCACGTGCTAATTGAGTAATTGTCCTTATTATAATTCTTCTATGACAACCAAAAATATCAATAAACAAAATATCATGAACTCAAGAATAAAGCAAAAAAATCTTCAGTTTTTTTTTCTTTTAAATATTTTCATTATTACAGCCTTTATTATCATCAAGTTGATACCAAAATTTGCCCCTTTCGACCGACAATATAAAGAATTATATATATAAAAACTATATTTTCAAGTCACATGTATTATTGTAGAAGAAAATTTTCCTTAATTTCAAAATTAAAATCCTATTTCTGATGGAGAGTTGCCTGTAAGTTTTTTTTTTTTTTTTGGGTTGTATATATAGTAGGGATCCCTATATAGTATTATAAACTAAACTCTTATCCTGATTAGAAAAGAAAAGGTTATCCCCGAGTAACTTTTACGGGGAAAATTATATAACAAGATATGTATTTATGACAAATTATTATAGTTTAAAAAATTACAATTTATTAGCTATATGTAGGGTTTAATAACAAATTTCTCTCTTCTCTCCATTTATCTCTCTCTCCCTCCCGCCCCCTCTCTCTCCCGCCCAAACAGTTGCAATCCAAAAAATATTCCACATAAATATGACAAATGTATGTTGTATTTTGTATTATGTATTAAATGTATTTGTATTCTGTATCAACTGTATTTTGTATTATGTATCAACTGTATACATATTTTGTATCAATTATATTATGACAATTTGTATTCTGTCAATTGTATACAAATTGTGTTCGTTAATACAATTGATACGATTATATTTGATATATGATACAAATCAATTATATTCAGACAATTATATTTATATTTTTCTTCAATTGTATTTGTATTTTGTATCAATTGTATTTGTAATACAATGAATACAACATGTATTCATCCTCTCTCCTCCCTCTCTCCATCTCGTTCGTCTCTCTCCTCCCTCTCTTGATCTTGCTCGTCTCTCTCCTCCTAAAATGAATATAATATACAAATCAATTATATTCGTGATATAATCTGATACAATGAATACAACAGGTATTCAACCTTTCTCACCTCTCTCCTCCCTTTCATAGTCTCACTCGCCTCTCTCCTTCCTTTCATAGTCTCGCTCGCCTCTCTGCTCCCCCAGCTATAATTCATAATCAAGCAAACTATAGTTATATCTAATTAAGCTCAAATTATAATATTTTTGAAAGTTGTCCAAAGATTGGTAATAACATTTTGTCAAGATGCAGTAAATAAAATAATTAGAAAAAGCATAAATAAAATTATATTTAGAAAAAAAGAAGAAGAGAGATCTCCTCTAAAGTTGAATAAAGTAGTTGTCGTAGTAATGATGATTTGTGGGATGCTTAAAACGAATCACAGAAATGGAGGCAAAAAAAAGTAGCAATTTCTTGGACGGCTGATTTGTCACATGTTAAAGAAAATCTGATTAGGTGAAACTATTGATGACATGTCATTGCTGACCTGTCCTTTCCCGGGTTTCATGATAATCCTCAAAGTCAACACCCAAAAACACAACTACTAACTTTTATACCGCCAGCAAAACAGTTCAGCAACACAAATATAGTATTTGATGACGTTTATACATAAATCACTATTCTAAAACTTATAATAATTTCAATTGTTTTACTTGTCGTCATGTTTATTAAAATTAGTTATTTCAGAATATTTGTTGTTTTAGAAATAAAAGAAGAATTGATTCTTTGTTTCCAATTTAACCCTCATACTCTGATAAATGTAAAGAAGGATTTTAATATGGTGAAGGCAAGAATTAGTAATAATTCAAGTTAAAAGAATGAAAAACTATATATTAAAGCAATATGTGCTATGCATTTACTATATATAACTATAACTATAGTTTAATAAAATTATAATTTGCAGCTATAATATTCATTTAATAGCTATTTTCTAATTTAAAACTGTATCTTTCAATTAATGTATTTTTAGGCTTAATTTTAGACATTGTATTTATCAATTATCTGTCTTTCCTATTTTATCCCTCCAAATTAGTGTATAACCCCAAATCAACACATTCTTCCCTCTTTCATGGATGATTATTTTTTTTAGACATTGTATACAACCACCAAATACGATGAATACATTTAGATGTAGTTGGATAGCAAAATAAAAATTAGTTACGAATGATAATTATCTTAATTATAGCTATGGACTTTACTAACCCCTAAACTATAGCCATTTCTTTGAGTTCTTTAAAGAAGAAATGATAACAATATCCTTTTAATTAAACTTTCTTGGCACTTGCAAAAGGAAAAGTTACTAGTAAAATGAAGGAAGCAATATATAAAGGATGATAAATTTACACTTATTAACTTATAAAACTAAGGGTGTATTTGGGCACAGAAGAAAATATTTTACGGAAAATATTTTCTTAATTTCTTATTTTCTCATCTTTGGTTGGACAAAATTTTTGAAAAACATTTTCTAAGAAAACAAGTTCTTTAAAAATGAGAAAAATGACTTCCTCAATGAAAGTATGAAAAACAAGTTCTATTAGGGACATTCTATGTTTATTGTATTCTACCAATTCCCTCAGTCCCTCCCTGGACCCTTGACCATCCCACCCCCGAGGCCTCACACCCCTCCCCCTCCCATCTCTATAATTATTTTTCTTAATTACATATAAATGTTCTTGAGATAGTAATTATTTTTTCTTACTTACCAAACACTTAAAAATAAGTAAGAAATCAATTTATTTATTTAAAAAAAAAATCATTTTCAATTTTTTTTCATGAAAACTATTCTCATTTAATTTCACACCGAATACCATAAATGTCAAAGTTGTTAGCATATGAATGCCATTTATTCTTAACGACAATCTAAACTTACAATAGTTCATTACAAAGACAATAATGATTTCAGTGAGTTTCCAAATTAAAATTTATTTCTAAAACCTATTGGTATAGGGGGTTTTGTAATACTTGATGAAAAAGGTGTATCAAGTTCTTAATTATTCTTTGTACTCGTTGCCCCTTTAGCTTCGCCGAACATAATGATTGATTTAATTCAGGAGTTGTATAGATACGTAACAAAATGAGACTTCTCAACAAATATTATAAGCAATAAAAAAAAAAAAAACAACTTGCAAACAGATTAATTGTTACACAATGAATTAACTTTGAACTAGTCAAAGAAAAAATAGATTTAAAAAAATCTCATGAGATTCCACCTGATTCTTTTTGCTGTACGAAACTCAGGTCAAGCTCTGTCTCATAACCCTGTGGGGTTAGAGTAAAGCATCCCGAGGTTGGCACATCTCGTTGAGCGTGGAGAAGCATTGGGAACCCCAATTTTTTTCTTCGAAGCCGTTTCTGATGGGAGAGATCCACCGATTCCTTTATTTCAACGTGTTGTATCCTTTATTTCAACTGTACCATCGTTTAAAACACCAACACTTACATAATGATTGTGAGATTTAAATCACCTTGTAAAAAGGTAGCTAGTAAATATCTAAATCTTTAATCTAAAGTCGACAATTAGTGTGTGGATTGTGTTCTCATGTGGTAAGCATACATGTCCAACAGAAAGAAAAGAAAAAGAAAAAGAAAATGGAATTAATCTCCTTATGCATTTTATGGAGGGATAGCTAGAAAGTAATTATCACAATCTGTGACTATCCCCTAGTCGTATTACGGTGCTTAGAGCCACAAGTAACTCCAATCTAACCCATGGTCTAGTATAACACTAAGATGTATATAAATCACAACCGAAGATAACTGATGTATAAACTAAATATGATAGATTGCATTAAGTCCAAAACACTAAATGGATAAATTTAACATATCTGAACAAATCATAAAGTTGATACTACTGTGTGACTGTCTGAAATCCTCAACTAAGATGAGTTGCTAAGATAAACCGACCTAATTTTAATTGTCTGAAACTGAAAGACTAAATAACAAAAGAAAACATAGAGTTTGTCCTCGAAAGATGAGGACTTACCAACACTACTACTCAACTAATAAAAAATTGTACTAACCACGAGCTGTATACTGAGCGTCTGAACCTATATTATAACATAATATGGCGCAGGACAATATGAGGTCAATACTTTGAATGTACTGAGTATGTGAGATATGCACTACAATTCTAATAAACTGAACATGATAAGTCTGAGATGTTGAACTGAATATGCAACTGAACTACATGAATTAATGCAATGACCAAGTAAATCAACACGTAATTGATAAGTGCTGAACATAAATAAATGAATACAAGGTCAATGCAATAATTTGAGACTGAATTATGGGAGATACTAGTAACCGACATACTTCGTCTAAGCTAAACAGACTCTAACACGATCCAAGTAAAAGGGCGCTTCATACCTTGCAAAGGATACAAAACTAGCTGACGTGGATGTCATCAAGAAAATAATACCATCCTTTACTAGCAAGATGGTCAGACATCTGATCCATGAACGACATTGGGAAGTGTTCCTTTTCTGTCCAAGCATTCAACATTCTGTAGTTGATGCACACTCTCCAACCCGTGACTGGCCTTATAGGAATAAGCTCATTTTTAGCATTCAGAACCACAATGATCCCTCCATTTTTCGGCAAACATTGAAAAAAGGCTTACTCATTTACTATCTGCAATCATATAAACCACTCCAACATCTAACCACTTTATGATATCCTTTTTGATGACTTCTTTCACAAATGGATTAAGTATCCTCTAATGCTCAATACTAGGTTTGCAGTCAGACATGAGTTGAATCTTTTGAGAACATATTCTCGGTGGGATGCCTATAATGTTAGCAATAGACCATCCAATTTCCCTCTTAACACGTATCAACAAATATAACAATGCCTCTACTTGCTTTTCATTTAAATCTACAACTATGATGACCAACACGGTATTGTTCAGATCCAGAAAAACATATCATAGGTGACAAGGAATGGATTTTAGTTCTAATGTTTGAAGCTTATCAATGGAAGATTTTGCAGGTGGGGTTACCCTATTCTTTAGATCCAAGTCAAGTTTCTTTGGTATATAATTGTACTTTCCCATACCACCAAGTGCACTAACAATCTCGTCGTACTCTCTAATGTGCTCTCTATCAAAATTCACAATCACTGCCGCCAATGCCTCAACACCCAATATTTCTTCAATAGGCACCACAAGTTGTTCTTCACTTGTTAAGTTTACAACTGACACCACTTTTAGATCATTTTGATGCTTGATCGACTAATAGATATTGAAAGTTATCTCTTTATTATTCAATCTAAATTTCATCTCTGTTCTTTCTCCAAATCAACTAAAGCATGCCCGATGGAAAGGAATGGTTCCCCCAAGATGATAGGCACCTTAAAATCAATCTCACAGTACAAAATCACAAAGTCTGCAGGAAAAATGAATGTCTCAACTTTGACCAGAACATCATGAAGGACACCAATTGGCTTCTTGATGGTAAGATCTATCATGAATAGCCGCATTGCAGTTGGTTTGGGGGCTCCTAAACCCAACTGTCTGAATACTGCTAGTGGCATCAAATTTATACTAGTACCCAAGTCACATAAAGCTCTAGCAAAATGTAATGCTCTAATTGTCCATAGAATTGTGAATGCTCCATGATCCTCTTTTTTTACAGTAACAATATGGTGGCTATGGAACTACAATGCTGCAACTTATCTTCCCCTTCAAAACTCATGACCCTCTTTTTAGTCACTAGATCTTTCATGAACTTGGTGTAGCCTGACATTTGTTCCAGCGTTTTGATCAAAGGGACATTTATTGAGAGTTGCTTCAACATTGAGATAAACTTACTATATTTTCCCTCCTTGGCTTTCTTAAATAATCTCTTTAGAAAGGGTGAAGGAGGTTAAGGCATGAGAGTTATGTTTTAAGTGGCTTCCTTATCACCCCGGTCAAATCTGTGGGTTGCCCCATATGTTCTTCCTTAGTATATTCGGGTTCTTTGGGTTTCTCCACTACATCGGTATTAGGGGATCCAAAGTTTTCTTACCACCTCTTGTAGTTATTGCCATACAATGCCCATCATTTTTTGGAATTTGGACAATATTACTTGGAAGTGTTCTTTTATGGCGTTAATTTAGGGTTGTAGATATTTGACCTAACTGTTGCTCAATATGTTTAATGGTTGTAGCATGAGACTCTACCTTAAGACTCATCCCGATATGTTATTTCATATCTCTTTAACATTCTCATTAGAAGCTTCCACTTTTTAAGCACCTTGGTCATTATATCTTGAATCCTAGTGAACCCTAATCCTCTCTCGTGATAACCTGGTTGGACATATACACCACTCCTATCTTGGCCCCTATTTCGATCATTATACCCATTCCTATTGAAGTTCTTATCCAAATTGTAGTTGTTCTCACGGTTGTAACTATTGTCTCGGTTGTAGTCGTTGTCTTGATTGTAGTTATTATCTCAGTTGTAGTTCTGACCTTGGTTTTCTTAACCTTGGTACCACTTATCCTAATTGGAAGCTTGGGCATTGGTCCAACCCCCTCCCCCATGTCTGATCATTCACATAGTAGGCGTCTTCCTCATATCCATAATCATCATATGGTTTCTCTCTACTCCAGTAACTTATTGCATTAACTTTCTCTGACCCATTTTCCCTCTGTTGGTTCAAAAGAAGATTAAATTCCATTCTCAACTGGGCTACGTGTTGGCTTATTTCTTCACCCATTCTAATTATGCCTAAGGTTGATCCTACTTCAAAACTTCCCTTCACGGTCTCTGTATCCCTTTTATTCTAAGTACTATTTGTTTTTGTGACCTGATCATGTTTATCTGCCTCAAAAGTGTTTTCATGAATGCTCCTCCAGTGATAGCATCTGCCACTGTCTTGCCATTATCATCCAATGCTCTGTAAAACATTTCTAGGAGAGAATCCTCGAGAATTTTATGGTTTGGTACTCTTCTTAGATTTTTAGTGAACCTTTCCCATGTATGACATAACGCCTCTCTATGCAGTTCCTTGAAGTCCTTACATTTGAACTTCTTAGATAAGGGAAAGTATTTTTCTAGGAAAGCCTCGTGTAACTATCTCGATGTAGTGATTGAGTTATACGAGTGCTCAACTATACAAAGATTGTGTCCCTTATCAGTGATAATGGGAACAAGCGCAATAAAATGATGTCCAACTCCATGTCTGGTCTACCCAAACTACTCTGGCATACACTCACTACATTTTTCAAATGAGTGTAGGGATCTTCAGTTTGCTTACGCACGAAAAATCCGCTTATGTTAAGCATTTGTATCATGCTACTAGTGATATCAAACTTTGCTCCAAGAGGCAATAGAGGTAACACAATTGCACCATTAGTTCCAAGAGCATTATGATCTACCCCATAATTATTTAAAATGCCAAACTCCGGTCTTTTTCTGGATGGACGTTGTGCTCTCATTATAGGTTGATTATTCGAAGAATTTTGGCGGGCATTCTCTTCTACAACTCTGAGCCGTTTTGCGGCTTCTTCTTCTGTCTCAGGACCACCATTGTTGTTCATTCTTCTTAAAGTTCTTTGAATTTCAGGATTAAATGGAATTATGTCTACGCTATTAATTACTCATGGTTGCCATAACCCTAGTTCTGGATTTAGAACCTCCTAATTGTTTGATCACAATTCATAGTAATTTGGTTAAAAGGAATCATGCACTTACAATATGAATATTGATAATCTGGAATCTTGAATTGATTTGCAAAGTCAAAAGTCAAAGATCAATGTGTAATTAAAATCCCAAAAATTCAAACATAGTTTCGTAATAATCCTTAAATTCAAACCTCATGTAATAAATTAAATAAAACCTAAGGAAAATATTTATACAGACATACATAACCCTATCCAAACTACTTAGGGAAAGACATGAATTTAGCAACTTTTACGACCCTAAGTACGGGTAGTCGTTCTTTTTACAGCTCATGGAGTGTTCTCATGGTTTGTATTGAATGTTCAATCTTAGGACATTTTCCACGGATGAAATCTATGGTCCGCAGAACAATCTATGACTCGGCTTGTTCCCTTCTAGTCTTCCAACTTCTATTTTCATACTTTATGAATCTCATCTACTAGAAATTGTGTACGGCTCATGAAACTTTTGACGGCCCGTCTTGTGCACTCGTAGTTTGGAATTCTACTTTTTTAGATTTTCAATTCTTTTTATACGATTAGGAATCTATGGCTTGTGAAACATTGTACGACCCGTACTGTCTCCTCGTGCACTTAAGACCCTTATTCACCACTTCTTTGATATCCCTTCTATGAGGTTATCTATGAGTTATGGCTCATACTACGACCCATAGTATGGCTCGTAAAAGTCCAAACTTTGCTGGAACACTTGACTTCCTGCACTAAGTTACCAAAAAACTGTTATCCTGTAAAATAACAATAAAACACATCAAATCTACTAAGATGCGCCAAAATACTTACAAAAATCCTATGTTTTAAGCATTACAAGTGTCGTAAATACATGGTACATCAGTCATACCTCGATACCAAAAGTCAGACTCCAAGTCATGGTCGCTTGAGAAAAGTTGGGGAGTAACTTGAAATATTCCACGAATTAACATATAGGTTGTACTCTCTAAGTACAAGCCATACTTCTACTCATAGAGTATGGTGTCTTCTTACGAGTCGTGGTATGGGTTATACAACGATCTTACAACCCATGCTATCAATCATGGTCATTGGGAAGATTGGGAAGTCTCAGAACTTTTCCATGACTCCTATTACAGTTTGTACTATGAGGGTACGACTCATACTATTAGTCATGGCTCCTTCGCGACTCCACGAATCAAAAGTATGAATTGTTCCATCAAAGTACAAGTTGTACTTTGACTTGTAGAGCCTGGGACTAAGATGGAATGCTCTGAGCTCCATCATGATTGATTGTACGAGTCGTATACCTTATTTACAACTCGTACTGTCCATCATGGGAACTTAGCTAACTGAAGTTTGTTCCCCTGACTGTGTCCAGGGATAATGGACCTGGTTCATGACACGTGAACCAACTCGTAAAACCTGAGGCTGAAAATTCTTGGCACTTTCCTCTAGTACAATTACTGAGTATTTATGGATTTGAAACTACCAGGTGTTATAATATCTCTCCCTTAGGAACATTCCCCCCCGAATGGAGTCAAGATAAGCTGGAAAGAGTAGGGAAAGAGTTGTAAATTCAAAACTGAAAGCTAAGCACTAAACTGGCAGAATGACTGATTCCAGCTTAAGACATGAAGACTTTACTAGTTTTATGAACATGAATGCATATTGAGACATGAGAATAGCTGAATGATATGAATCTAAATTATTACGTCACGTGGGAATTGAACATGAATGAAAGAGGTGGGTGGGGAGGGGGGGTACTTGGTCATCATATCTACTTCTGCTTCCCAAGTAGCTCCCTCAACTAGCTGATTACTCCAAAGAAATTCACCTAAGTGAATTCCTTGTTCCTCAACTTACGAAAATGGTGGTCAATAACTTTGACTTGAACCTCTTCGTAAGAGATACTATTCTTCACACCAAAACTCTCTAAAGGAACAACTGAAGTTGGATCACCAATGCACTTCTTCAATGAGGACACATGAGACACTGGATGCACTGATGCTAACTCTGTTGATAAATCTAACTTATATGACACATTACCAAAACACTTCAAGATCCTAGAAGGACAAACACAATCGTGATGAGGTTTTTCTTTCTTACCGAATCTAATAACCCCATGGGTGAAATTTTTCAGATATACTGAATTACCAATTGCAAATTCAAGCGCTCTTCTCCTTACATTTGCAATGATTTCTGTCTGCTCTAAGTTGTCTTCAACTTTTCTCTAATAACCCGAACCTTCTCCATAGCCTCATCTAGTGAATTAAGGTAACCTCACCAACCTCAAACCATTCTATGAGAGATCTACACCTCCTACAATAACACACCTCAAATGGAGCCATCCGAACACTGGAGTGATAATTGTTATTATATGAAAATTCAATAAGAGGTATGATCATTCTAATTGTCTTTAAAGTCAATCACATAAGCTCTTTATATATCCCTCAAGGTTTGAATGGTCTATTCAGCCAGAACATCTGTCTGCGGGTGAAAATTTGTGCTAATTAAGGTGGTTTTAGACCCTAGTTCTCTTGAATGTAGATATTCATCGGAAAAAGCGAGTTTGATGGATTTAAAGCTGAAAATAACTAAAGCATACCGGCAAAGGAATTGGCGTCTCGCTGATTAAACACAAGCTTGAGTTGAGCAAAGCTACCTCAGTACCGACACTGCAACTACCGCAATATAATGATTGATAGACAATTTTCCATTCCCAGTGTATATGCTCCTATCAAAATTAAAAGTCAAAGCAAGGAGGCGGCTAATGCTCTACAATTTCTGATCGACATTCCTCCGGTCCAGCGCATGTCTGATGATGGAAGCTGAATGGAAAAAATGAAATTATAAATAGTGCTTCCTTTGAAATATTCCAAGAATAGAATAAGGATTTTTGCAATTATATACCATTATCTTCTTCCCAATTAGGTATAGAGAGAAGACGTCTTTTTGTGAAAAATATTGATAAGAGTATACTGAAGAACTTCTTAGCTTGTGGAGGAAGAAACCTCAATTTTTTGTCAATCTAAGCTTGGAATTAAGTTTTTTCGAATCAAATTAGCTTGGAATGGAAATTTCGTATATGGGTATTGTCTCTATTTCTTCTTCTCACAGCCCAAACTACACCCTAGACATGACATATAAGACCCTGAGAGTCCCTACAAAAGCCACTTGACATACGTACAACCCAATATAATAGACAAAAGCGAGAATTAAAGTAAGAAATCTCAAAGCATAAAAGAGTTTGACATAAAAGCAAAAGTCTAATCATAGTCCTGACAAGCCATTCTAACATATCAACATGAGTGGTCGAGACGTAACCTGTACAACATTTGAAAACTAAAGACATAAGAATTATATTAAAGATGACATGGTCCTCGGAACATGAGGACTCACCAACTCTTCAACGATCAATCAAGTAACTAGCCAAGAGCGGGAGGAGAGGAAGTGTCAAACCCTACATTATTAGATAATGTAGGCACAAGTATACATTAGTATATGGAATATACTAAGTATGAGGGATATGCATAAAAACATGAAATATGATCATTAGGGGACATAATCAAAAACATGATATGCATGACCAAGCTAAACATAGTAAAACCTTTTAAAGAAATATCATAAATCATGAACATGGTCAATGCATCTTAAAGTCATCTTGAAAGCTTCATAAATCCTTGAAAGTAACTTAATTCATTTTGTGGGATATTTACCATTAACCGATATAGACCATGTGAACTATAACATGGAATTCGGTGTCTTACTCCGACACCGAAAAGATGTGTCCTTACTTGTCAAGAAAATGATCTTAAACTTCTAGCTTAGGTGGAACCACTACCTATGTCACTTAAGACAAATACTACGGGGGCACGTAGTTAGGGACAAGGAGATTGCTAATAAAGACCATACCTCTACTAATGGGAGAGCCTCCATCTCAACATTCGCTCGGTCCTAAGTAAAAATCCCATCAGAATAGTCATAAACATAAACATATCATCGTACATGGAAAAACACAATTAAGTTACTAGTCCAAGCTTAAATCATTATAGAGTAACTCCTTAAACCATGTGTTAGAAATTCTTTCACCAATCATGATTCTTTAATGTGAGAAAAACTTTCACAATTCATCGATGCTTATCTTAAAGCAACCTAGATCATAAAAACATTCCTTTTCATATATCATGCATAATTTTTATGAAAACATTATTCATAGATTCATAGCTGCTTCATAAATTCATGTCTTTAAGAGTTCATAGTCAAATCATGAATAATGCATGTGTTCATATGAAATCAATTGGTAAGCATGTAATTAAGTCAAAACAACCATAATAAGAGAAAAATCTAACAATTGATTCAACACAATTAGAACCCATGAAGAATTGAATGAAAACCTAATCAATTTAATGAGATTTAATTTGGAGAATTGAGAAATCTTTGGGACTCCATGGGTGAATGGAACCCATTGATGAACTCCCACATACCTTGATGATCAAAGCCCAAAATCAATGGATAAAATGAAGACTTGAAGCTTGAAACCCTAGCTTTCTTTCTTGAACTTGAGAGAGAATTGGAGAATATGGATGTGGATGGGATTTGTGGTTTTGATAGAATGAGAGAGTTAAAGTAGTTTTAGGAGTAGAAGGGTAGTTATAGGATTTATTATTAGGGTCAAAACGACATAGTATAGGTATTAAATGCATAGAAAAATACCAAAATACCCTTAAGAAATACTTGTCGGAGGACCCTATGGATCGTAGAACTTCCCACAGACCGTACTGGTCAACTGTAGGTCGAGGTATTGGGGCCTAAAATTGGCTAATTTCCTATGACACCATTCTACAGACCGTCAAAATTTCTATGGTCTGTAGACCCTATTCGTAGACCTCAACATTAACAAAAAAATTTCACCAAGTCTGGATTACCCCTAGGGAACCCATCTACGACTCGTCCAATTTTTTTCGGCTCGTCCTGTTCATTCATAGGTTAAGCTTCAGAAACTTAGAATTTCCAAAATTTAACTTTGGGTCCTATGATTCTTTCTTACGGCCCGCATGTCAGTCTCATTGACTACTGGATTTGTGCAAAAAATGCATTTTTCCTTTCCTTTTTGACTTTCCACTTTCCGAGGTATTACAATATCTCCCCCTTGGGAACATTTGTTCTCAAGTGGGACTCAAGCTAGTATGAATAGAGTACGAGAGAAACTAACAACCCAACATGAATGCAAATCTCGTCATAATTCACATAAACATGGAGCACTCCAAGCTAAATAATAACATGAAAAATTAATTTTTTCATGAACATGCATGCATATGAAAACATGAGAATTATTAAAACGTATGAATCCGAAAGAATGAACTATGAGGAGTTAATACCTCAAGCTAGAGTAGGAGCGGAGGGAAAGAGGTGAGGATACTAAGACATCATATTGGATGTAGCCTCCCAACTAATTGATTCCTTTAACGAACTTTCACATAAGCAACTTTTTTGTTTCTCAACTCCGAACTTGTCGGTCTAGAATTTCAACTGAAATCTCTTCATAAGAAAGATTTTCTTTAACTCCCAAACCTTCCAAAGGCACAATGAATGTTGGGTCTCCAACACACTTTTTCAACAAAGAGATATGAATACGGGATGTACCGATGCTAAATCATTAGGCAACTCAAGTTCATAAGCAACCTTGCCAATCCACCTCAAAATTTGATATGGGCCCTCATAGCAAGGACAAAGCTTCCTTTTCTTTCCAAATCTCATTACACCCTTCATGGGTGAAATTTTCAAGTAGACCCAATCATCAACGTTAAATTCAAGTTCTCTTCTTCTAACATCGGCATAAGACTTTTTTCGACTTTGAGCCATTTTCAACCTTTCACGAATAAGTCATACCTTTTCCATAGCCTTATGCACCAACTTGGGCCCTATCAAAGAGGCATCACCCACTTCAAACCAACCTATATGAGATCTACACCTCCGACCATAATGAGCCTCAAACAGTCTCATCTCAATCCTAGAATGATAGCTATTATTATACACAAATTAAACTCAATCAACGACAAATGATCATCCCAATTACTCTTGAAATTAATCATACAAGATCTTAACTTATCTTCTAAAGTTTAGATGGTACGCTCGACTTGTCCATCAGTTTGAGGGTGGAAAGTCGCTAAGTTACACTTGAGTTCCAAGAACCTTTTGAAACGACTTTTAAAACTAACACATAAACTGAGTTCCACGATCATAGATAATAGATAAAGGCACTCCATGTAACCTTACCATTTTCTGAATATAAATCTTTGCATGCTCCTCGGATGAAAATGAAGTCTTAATGAGAAGAAAGTGAGCCGATTTTATCATTAGGTCCATAATAATCCAAATTGAGTCAAATTGACGCCGAGTACAAGGTAAAACCATAACAAAGTCCATATTTAGATCTTCCCACTTCCACGTAGGAATACCAATGTCTTGAGCTAAACATACCAGTTTCTGATGCTCAACTTTCACATCTTGATAATTCAGATATTTAGCCACAAATTCCGCAATATCTTTCCTCATCCCATTCCACCAATAGACTTCCGGCAAATTACGATACATCTTGGTGGTTCTCGGGTGAATAGAATACGGAGAACTGTGAGCTTCTATCAAAATCTAATTCTTCAAGTCATAAATATTCAGAATACGTAACTGACCTTGATATTGAAGAACACCATCTCCCCCTTGATACAAAGCCTCAATGGCTTTTTATAAAACTGACTTCTTCAACTCAAATAGTATTGGATCGAGATCTTGCTTAGCCTTCGCATCCGATACAAAAGATGATTTGGTACTGTTTTGAACAATAAAACCTCCTTTATTAGCGTCAACCAAGTGAACACCCAATTGGGCCAACCTATGAACATAAAAAACAAACCTCTTCTTATCATACTGAACATGAGTAACACTTCCCATTGATAATCGACTAAGAGCATCCTCCACCACATTGACCTTTCCTGAATGATAGAGGACACTATCTTTCAATAACTGAATGTCACGAACCAAAGTATACCCTAGGCCTAACATGGAGTATATGACCCCGAGAGGTCTTACACAAGCCACTTAGCATGCATCATACAAGATAATAGAATTAACGAGTTTAAAAAGACAATTCATATCATAAAGAGTTTGAAAAAAATGAAGAGAAATTCGACATAGTCTCAAAACCATTTAGTACATCAAGAGTGATCGGGACGTAACCGGTACATCACAAACAATACTGAAAAGTAAAGACAATAAGAAATAAAGTCTCGGTCCTCAAAACATGAGGACTCACCAATCTTCAATATCTACTAAGTGATCCCTAGCCACGGAGATGTGGAATCGGAGTGTCGGACCCTACATTTTTAGAATTATGTAGGCAAGAGTATGGATTAGTACAATAATGTACCAAGTATGATAGCAATGCATAAAAGTACCAAATCATGCTAAAAGGAAATTTTCATGACATGCAAAGACCAAGTTAAAACATTATGATAAGAGATTAGAAGTATATTCATGATAATGGTCAAGGCAAGTAAAATCATCTTTGAACACATGTGCGATACTTTTAGAAGTAACCTTAGTTCATCATTATTATTGTGGAAAATTTTCCTTAACCGACATAGAGACCATGTGAGCTATAACATGGAATCCGGTGTCTACCCCACACCGAAAAAGAGGTGTCCTCACTTGCCAAGGTAAGAACCATGAACTTCTAGCTTAAGTGGATCCACTAGCTAATGTCTATCTAAGACAACCTATGATGGCACATAGTTTATGGGACACGGGTAATCGCCACTTGTCCACTTGGTACTAAGTATAATTTCCATGGAATAGTAATCAATCATATTCATCTTATCTTTAAGGGACATGGGTAATCTCTTCTTATCTTATAATTATAGGGACATGGGTAATCACCTCTTGTCTTACCATTAGAATAGGTCCTAAAACATGATTCATAGTTTAGTTGAGAAAACCTTTAAACTCTAAGAATCCTTTATGTAAGAAAACCTTTCACTTTCATGTATTGAGTATTATGTGAGAAATACTTTCAAAACAATCAACAACAACAACATTTATGCTTTACTCTCAAAGGAACTTAGATCATTTTCATCAATTTCATAAGAACATACATATCTTCATAAATTCCTCTTTCATAGTTCAAAACCCACATTCAATCATCATATTCTAGATAACGTGAGTTAAGCATGGGTTCATGGGAATTCATCTTAAAAATATATCTCAATTCATGCATAATAGTTCATAATATAATCAATTATATCCATATTGAAAGGAACCATGACATGGAAGAAAACCCTAACTTCAATTTGAGATTTCTAACTTGTAAATTGGAGAATTTAGAAACCTTATGGAGGAAAGAGCTCCATATGTGAAGACTATCATACCTTGATGCCAAAAGCTTGAAATCAATGGAGGATTAGGAGACATGATCTTGAAACCCTAGCTTACTTCTTCATCCTTAGAGAGAGAAATATTTGAGAGCATGACTTATTCAACTTTGGGGCATTTAGGAGAATTAATTGAATTGGGTGTTTTGGGGGTTAAAAATCATTATATTGGGCTTTGGATAAAGTGTAAAATGACATATTATTGGGTTAGAATAATTAGGAAAAGACCCAAAAGCCCCATTAAAATAACTATCGGACCCCGTCGATGGCTAGACCCACGATCCATAGGTTGGACCATCCCGGTCAACCGTCGATGGGTTCAAAAACTTTTTTTCTGGGGCTTCAAATGATGGGAACCATCTACGGTGCGTCGATCAACCTATGGTCCATAATGGCCACCATAAGTCCCACTCTTGGGCTTCAAAATTCCACTAAGTCTGTGACTCACCCACAAGACCTACCTACGGCTCGTACATTGGACAACAGACCAATCTGGTGAACCGTATGAAAATACTGAAACTTTGACATTTTGGAAAATTTGGACTGGCCAACCATGGCCTCACCTACGGTCCATGGTTTGACCTACGGACCGTTGGTGGCTCCATCTATGCTGGCACCAGAGTTTTTGGAAAAACTGATATTTTCATCTTTTTGAATCCGAGGTGTTACAATATCTCCCCCTTAGGAACATTCGTCCTCCAATAGGATTCAAGACATCCTATGGAGGGCAGGAACTTAAACCTAACAGCCCAACATGAATGCAATCATATATAAGTGCACATATCCGAGGAGGAAACATCAACTCCAAGCTAAAACATGTTCAAAACATCATTTCATAAGGTCTATATGCAACTCATACTCAAATGCACATAAACATGAAGAAATCAATCAAGCTAACTCATTTTTCTCAAAAATCAAGCTTTTCATGAACATGCATAAATGAGGAAATCATGGGAATATCTAAGACACATGACACTAAAAGAGTAACCCAAGAGGAACTAAATATCTCAAGCTAGAGTAGGGACGGAGGGAAAGAGATGAGGATAACGGGATATCATATCGGCCTCGGCCTCCCAAGTAGCACTCTCAACTAATTGATTCCTCCAAAGAACCTTCATGAAAGAAATTTCTTTATTTCTCAACTTCCAAACTTGCTGGTCTAAAATCTCAACCAGAACTTCTTCATAAGAAAGGCTATCTTTTATGCCAAGACTCTCCAATGGTACTATAGAGGTTGGATCACTAACACATTCCTTCAACAAGGAGATATGGAAAACTGGATGCACCGATGCCATGTCATTATACAATTCAAGTTCATTAGCCACTTTACCAATATGCCTCAAAATCCGATATGGGCCCACATAATGAGGACTAAACTTTTCTTTCTTTCCAAATCTCATTAAACCCTTCATGGGTGAAATTTTCAAGTAGACCTAATCATTCACATCAAACTCGAGATCCTTTCTTCTAACTTTGGCATAGGACTTTTGTTGACTTTGAGCCGTTTTCAACCTTTCTCTAATAAGCCAAACTTTCTCCATAGCCTCATGTACCAACTCGGGACCTATCAAAGCAACTTCGGCCACTTCAAACCATCCTATAGGAGATCTACACCTCCTACCATATAGAGCCTCAAATGGAGCCATACCAATACATGAGTGTAACTATTATTATATGTGAATTCCATCAAAGGCCAGTGATCATCCCAATTACCCTTGAAGTTAATTACACACGCTCTTATCATATTTTCCAAAGTCTAGATGGTACGTTCTACTTGCCCATCAGTTTGCAGATGAAAAGTCATGCTAAGATTAACACGACTACCAAGCGCTTTTTGGAAAGACTTCCAAAACTGAGAAATGAATTGTGTACCACAATCAGAGATAATGGATCAGGGCACTCCATGCAACCTAACCATTTCCCTCAAATACAACTTAGCATAGTCCTCCGTTGCATAAGAAACTTTGACGGGAATGAAATGAGCCAATTTCGTCATTCAATCTACTATAACCCAAATCGAGTCATGTTGTTGCTAGGTGCGAGGTAACCCAACAATGAAGTCCATATTCAAATCTTCCCATTTCCAAGTAGGAATACCGATATCTTGAGACAAACCTCTCGACTATTGATGTTCAACTTTCACTTGTTGACAATTAGGGCACCTTGCCATGAATTCTGCAATATCCTTCTTCGTCTCATTTCATCAATAGACCTCCCGTAAGTCAAGGTACATCTTGGTGGCTCCCGGGTGAATGGAATATCGAGAACTATGGGCTTCTGATAAGATCTGCTCTATCAAATCGATTACATTAGGAACACACAAACAACCTTGATAGCAAAGCACACCATCTCCCTCTTAGGAGAAAGCCTCAACAGACTTATTAAGCACCACTTCCTTCAATTCAACCAAAGTCGAATCGAGACCTTGCTTTGCTTTCACTTTCAACACAAAGGATGATTCTGAACCATTATGAAACATAACTCCACCTTTACTAGAGTCAACCAACGAAACACCTATTCGGTCCAATCTATGAATATCTCTAACCAACTCCTTCTTACTAACCTCTATATGAGCAATACTACCCATTGTCAACCGACTTAGAGCATCCGCTACCACATTTTCTTTACGGGGGTGATAGAGTACACTCATATCATAATTCTTTAGTAACTCAAGCCACCTTCTTTGGCAAAGATTTAGATCCTTCTGTTTAAACATATATTGCAAGCTTTTGTGGTCGGTAAAGACATTGACATGAACACCATATAAGTAATGCCTCCAAATCTTTAAAGCAAACACAACTGCCGCTAGTTTCACATCATGGGTAGGATAGTTCTTTTCATGCACCTTAAGTTGCCTTGAGGCAGAGGCAATTACTTTTGAATTTTGCATAAGGATGCATCCTAACCCAATTCTTGAAGCATCACAATAAACAACAAACCCATCGGTTCCTTCAGGTAAAGTCAACACCGGAGCGGAAGTAAGTCTATTTTTTTAATTCCTAAAACTCTTTTCACATGCTTTCGACCATTTTATTGGGTCAATGCCGTCAATGGAGAGGCATTTGAAGAAAACCCTTCCACAAACCTTCTATAGTAACCGGCTAAACCCAAGAAACTTTTAATATCCGAAGGGGATAGAGGTCTAGGCCAACTTGTTAGCACATCCATCTTCTAAGGATCTACCTCAATACCCTTTCCGGAAACAATGTGCCCAAGAAAAACCACATACCTTAACCAAAACTCACATTTACTAAACTTTGCAAAGAGTTGTTGGTCCTTAAGGACTTGCAACACAATCCTCAAATGATCGGTATGCTCATATTCACTCCTTGAGTAGATCAAGATGTCATCGATAAACACAATCACAAACATATCTAGGTACTTTCCAAATACCCTATTTATCAAATCCATAAATGCGGCCGGGGCATTTGTCAAGCCAAAGGACATCACCAAAAACTCAAAATGACCATACCTAGTTTGAAAAGCCATTTTCGGAATATCATCTTCCTTTACCTTCAATTGGTGAAAACTCAATTGGAGGTCAATCTTAGAGAAGTAACTTGCTCCTTGTAGTTGATCAAACATATCATCTATCCTTGGAAGAGGACACTTATTCTTAATGGTAGCCTTGTTCAATTGTCGGTAGTCAATACATATACAGAGTGAACCATCTTTCTTTTGAACAAACAAAATTGGAGCACCCCATGGAGAGATACTCAGTCGGATGAAACCCTTATCCAACTAATCTTGCAATTGCTCTTTCAATTCCTTATGTTCTACCGAAGCCATTCGGTAAGGACGAATAGAGATAGGTTGCATATTTGGGAGAAGGTCAATACCGAAGTCTATTTCCCTTTCGGGAGGAATACCGGGTAGATCATCAGGAAACACTTTTGGAAACTCATTTACAATGGGGAACGGCTCAAGAGTAGGGGTTTCAGAATCCATATCCCTTACCCTAATTAGATGGTATAAGCAACCCTTAGAAATCATCTTTCTATCTTTAAGACAAGAAGCAAATTGACCCTTAGGCATATAATTTCCTCCTTTACACTCTAGGATAGGCTCATTTGGAAACTGGAACTTGACCACTCGGGTTCTACAATCAATAAAAGCATAACAAGAATGCAACCAATCCATATGAAGAATGACATAAAAAATCTAACATATCAAGCTCTACAAAATCCACATGAGTGTCACTATGGGGTAAGGAGACGGTACAATTCCTATAGACTCTCTTAGCCACAATAGATTCACTGATAGGAGTTAAGACAAAAAAAGGATCAATCAACACATCCAGAAAAATATCAAACCTCCTAGCCACATATGGAGTCACAAAAGACAAGGTAGCAACGGGATCAATCAAAGAATAAACATCAAGCTGAAAGGCTTTCAACATACCGAAAACAACATAGGGAGAACCCTCTTGCTCACGATGAGTCTGAAGTGCATAAAATCTGTTTTGCTTCTGACTCCAACTAGAACCAGACAAAGGATTAGGTTGAGCCCATCGAAGATTATCTCCTTCATTATTAGCAACTAAGGGACAATCCCTTATCTTGTGATTCGTCTTACCACATCCAATGCATGCATTATAACCGGCTAGACATCTACCCTCATGATTCTTTTCACACTTAGCACAAGTAGGCAATAAGATCCACTACCATTTCCTCCTTGAGGCCTAGGGTTAGACACTCTATCTTTGTTAAACTTAGGAGGGGCATTGGCGGAAACTTGGCCGGAAAACCTTTTTTGTAACTTATAACGACCAAGCCCATCGGACCTTGAATGCGGAAAATCACCATCACCGGTCATTGCCTTGTTCACCTCCCTAGATATTTCCTTAAGTTTCTCCTATTCTATTTGTTGGGCATGAACCATAAGATGAGAAATGTCCATTTCATTGATAATCATGGCAGTACGACATTCCTTAACCACCATCTCAGATACAACCAAAACAAACTTACTCATCCTTGCCTTAGGACCGACAACCATAGTAGGAGCATACCTAGACAATTGTGTGAACTTCAAAGCATATTCTTTCACACTCATGCTTCCTTGACGAAGGTTGATGAACTCAAGTACCTTTGCCTCCCTCATCTCAAGGGGAAAGAACCTATCCAGGAAAGCAACTATAAATTTTTCCCAATCGAGAGAACCTGCATCAACTGTCGTCCCTTCCTTCCATTGGTTGAACCAAACTTGAGAAACACCCTTAAGTTGGTAAGCGACCAATTCCACATCTTTTACCGGCGTCACTCCCAGGATCATCAACACTTTATACACTTCATCAATGAACTCTTAAGGATCTTCCTCAACCTTGGAACCATGAAACTTCGGGGGATTCATTCTAGTGAAGTCTCTCACCCTAGTTGTCGCTGTACCCACATTTGGGTTCACAGTGACCACAACCTCCCTATTGGCTTAAGCCATCATGGCTTGAGCCAACACTTGAAAGGCACCCCTAAACTCTGCATTTCATCACTTGCTCGACCAAAGGGTCAACCAAAACTTGAGGAGCTTGAGAAGGAGCTTCTTGTTCCACATTCTCATTCGCATTCCTCCAAACGTATGCTCTTTGAGGGGCCATTTCCTGAAAAGCACTGAATAGGGAATAGGAGAGAGGACATATAGAGTTACACTATATCGCACGACTTAGAGTATGAAAGAAGTGGAGTTTCCTAATCATCTTATAGCTTGCTATTCATAAATATGGTGCGCTTCACATTCATGAACATGACTCTACTCGACGTGGCTTATGAGACATCCTAGGACCATTCTAAACCTTGTGCTCTAAATACCAAGTTTTTCATGACCCAAAGTATACCCTAGGCGTAACCTGGCGTATAGGACCCCGAGAGGCCCTACACAATCCATTTAGCATGCATCTTACAAGATAATAGAATTAACGAGTTTAAAATGAGAATTCATATCATAAAGACTTTGATAAAAACAAAGCAGACGTATACATAGTCACAAAGCCATCTAGTACATCAAGAGTGATCGGGACGTAACCTGTATATTACAAACAATACTGAAAAGTAAAGACAATAAGAAACAAATGCTTGGTCCTCGGATCATGAGGACTCACCAATCTTCAATGTCTACTAAGTGATCCCTAGCCACAGAGATGCAGAATCGGAGCGTCGGACCCTACATTTTTAGAAGAATGTAGGCAACAGTATGTGTTAGTACAATAATGTACCAATTATGATAGCAATGCATTAAAGTACCAAATCATGCTAAAAGAGCATTTTCATGACATGCAAAGACCAAGTTAAAACATTAAGATAAGAGATTAGAAGTATAATCATGATCATGGTCAAGGCAAGTAAAATCATCTTTGAACACATGTGTGATAGTCTTAGAAGTAACCTTAGTTCATCATTATTGTTGTAAGAAATTTGTCCTAAATGACATAGAAACCATATGAGCTATAACATGGAATCCGGTGTCTACCCCATACCAAAAAGAGGTGTCCTCACTTGCCACGGTAAGAACCATAAACTTCTAGCCTAAGTGGATCCACTAACTAATGTGTATCTAAGACAACCTATGATGGCACATAGTTTATGGGACATGGGTAATCTCCACTTGTCCACTCGGTATTAAACATAATTCCCACGGAATACTCATAAATCATATTCATCTTATCTTTAAGGGACATGGGTAATCGCCTCTTGTCTTATCATTATGGGGACATGGGTAATCACCTCTGTCTTACCATTAGAATAGCTCTTAAAGCTTGATTCATAGTTTAGTTGAGAAAACATTTAAACTCTAAGAATCCTTTATGTGAAAAAACCTTTCACATTCATGTATTAAGTATTATGTGAGAAATCCTTTCACAATAATCAACAACAACAAGATTTATGCTTTACTCTAAAAGCAACTTAGATCATTTTCATCAATTTCATAAGAACATGCATATCTTCCTAAATTCCTCTTTCATAATTCAAAACCCACTTTCAATCATCATAATCTAGAAAACATGGGTTAAGCATGGGTTCATGGGAATTCATCTTAAAAACATAGGATTATCTCAATTCATGCATAATAGTTCATAAAACAATCAATTATATCCAAATTGAAAGGAACCCATGATATGGAAGAAAACCCTAACTTCAATTGGAGATTTCTAACTTGTAAATTGAAGAATTTAGGAATCCTCTGGAGGAAAGATCTCCATAGGTGGAGACTATCATACCTTAATGCCAAAACCTTGAAATCAGTGGAGGATTAGGAGACTTGATCTCGAAACCCTAGCTTCCTTCTTCTTCCTCAGAGAGAGAAATATTTGAGAGTATGACTTGTTCAACTTTGGGATATTTTAGGAGAATGAATTGAATTGGGTGTGTTGGGGGTTAAAAATCATTATATAGGGCTTTGGGAAAAGGGTAAAACAACATAGTTTTGGGTTGGAATAATTAGAAAAAGACCCAAAATCCCTTTAAAATAACAGTTGGACCCCATCGACGGCTGGACCCATGGTCTGTAGGTCCAACCACGGACCATCCTGGTCAACCATCGATGGGTCATACACTTTTTTTTTGGGCCTTTGAACGATGAGACCCATGTACAGTCTGTCGGTCATCCTATAGTCCGTACATGGCCACCGTAATTCCCACTCTTGGCCATCAAAATTCCACTAAGTCTGTGACTCACCCATGAGACCTACCTACGGGTCATGCATTGGACAATGGACCATCCTGGTGAACTATATGAAAATATAGAAACCTTGATATTTTGGAAAATTTGGACTGGCCAACCATGTCGCCACCTACGGTCCGTGGTTCGACCTACGGACCGTTGGTGGCTCTGTCTGTGGTGACACCAGAGGTTTTTGAAAAATGGAGATTTTCATATTTTTGAACCCAAGGTGTTATACTCAAGCAACCTCCTTTGGCAAATATTCAAATCCTTCTGATTGAATACATACTTCAAGCTCTTATGGTCGCTAAAGACATCTACATGAACACTATAAAAGTAATGTCTCCAAATCTTTGAGGCAACACTACCGCCGCTAACTCCAAATCTGAGTCGGATAATTCTTTTCATGCACCTTAAATTACCTTGAATCACAAGCAATGACTTTGCCGTGTTGCATCAAAATACAACCAAGACCAATCCGTGAAGCATCACAATAAATAACAAAACCATCCAATCCTTCTGGTAATGTCAAGCTAGGGGCTGAGTGAGTCTGTCCTTCAACTCATGGAAACTCTTCTCACAAGTTTCCGACCATAGAAATTTCTCTTTCTTTTGAATCAATTTCGTCAAAGGTGAAGCAATAAAGGAAAATTCTTCCACAAACCTTCCATAGTAACCGGTCAAACCCAAGAAACTGTGTGCACCTAAAGCGGATAAAGGTCTAAGAAAATTCTTAACAACCTCAGTTTTTTTAGGATCGACTTGAATATCTTCACTAGAGAAAATATGGCCAAGGAAAGTAATAGAACTCAACTAAAACTCACACTTGTTTAACTTAGCATACAATATCCGATCCTTGAGAATTTGCAATACAATCCTCAAATGATCAACATGCTCATCTTCACTTCGAGAGTAAATCAAAATATCATCAATAAACACAATCACAAACATGTCAAGATATTGCTTAAAGACCCTATTAATCAAATCCATAAATGTCATGGGGGCATTAGTCCAACCAAAATAAATCACCAAGAACTCATAATGACCATACTGAGTTTGATTAGTTGCCTTCGGAATGTCATTCTCCTTCACCCTCAATTGCTGATAACCCGATCGAAGGTCAATCTTAAAGAAGTAACTCACTCCTAGGAGTTTATCAAACAAATCATCAATCCTTGGAATAGGATTCTTATTCTTAATAGTAACCTTATTCAATTACCGATAGTCAATGCACATTTGGAGAGAACCATCCTTCTATCGAACAAACAACACTGGAGCACCCCATGGAGAGATACTCAGAGTAATAAAACCTTTGTCTAACAAATATTTCAATTAATCCTTTAATTCTTTAAGGTCTGCCTGGGCCATACAGTAAGGAGGAATAGAGATAGGTTGCATATCTCGGAGAAGTTCAATACAAAGTCTATTTCCTTTTCGAGAGGAATACTGGGAAGATTATCAGGAAACACTTGTTGAAACTCATTTACAATCAAAACTAACTCAAGAATAGGGGTTTCAGAATTTATGTCCCTAACTCAAACAAGATCATAGATGCAACCCTTAGAAATCATCTTCCTAACCTTTAGGCAAGATATAAACTCCCTTAAGAACATAATTTCCCCCTTTCTATGACATGATAGGTTCATTCAAATCTTGAAGGTGACCAATCGAGTTCTACAATATTTGCAAGCATAGATTGCATGAAGCTAATCCATCCCAAGAATAACATCAAAATCTAGCATATAAAGCTTTACAAATTCAACATGAGTGACTCTATGAGAAACAAAAATAGGAAAATTTGTATAAACTTTCTTAGCAAATTATAGAGGATTTTGGGACTAACATCAACTCTCATGGCCAAATAAATAGTAACAAATGTTAACGTACACCCGGATCAAGTAAAGCATAAATATCAAGGTGAAAGACTTTCAACATACCAGTCACAACATCTAAAGAATCCTCGTTATCTTGTCGAGTTTGAAGAACATAGAATCGGTTTTGCTTCAGAGCACCCAAACTGAAACCACTAGGCTGAGCTTTCCTACCATCCCTCCCCATAGTAGAAAGCATTGGGTAATCTATCATCTTGTGACCATTCTTTCAACAATTAAAGCAACCATCCATGCCAGCCAAACATTTGCCATCATGTTTATTACCACACCTAGTGCAAGTAGGTATAGAAGATCCACCACCATTACCTCCTTGCGGCTTAGGGTTAGACAACCTATCTTTGTTAAACTTAGGAGTAGAAGCATTATAAGAACCTTGACCGATTTTTTTTTTGGAATTTAGGACACCCATGTCCACTGGACCTAGAATAAGAAAAGTCACCATCATCGGTCCTTGCCTTCTTGGAGTCTTTCGCCCTTTCCTTGAGATTTTTCTCTTCAATTTATTGGACATGTACATAAAACGGGAGATATCCACATCCTTAATCAACATGGCGGTACAACATTGCTTGATAACCAAATCAGAAATACCAGACATGAACTTACTAGTCCTTGCCCTAGAGTCGGCAACTATAGTCAGAGAATACTTAGCCAATTAAGTGAAATTCAACTCATACTCTTTCACACTCATATTCCCTTGTCACAGATTAATGAACTCAATCACCTTCGCTTCTCTCATTTCAGGAGGGAAGAAATGATCAAAAAAAGTTTTGATGAATTTTTCCAAATCAAGAGGACCGGTATCAATTGCCATCTCTTCCTTCCATTGGTTGAACCAAACTTGAGCAATACCCTTGAGTTAATAAACGGCCAATTCCACCTTCTCCACCATAGATCAACCCATGATTCCCAATTTTTATACACCTCATTGATGAACTCTTGAGGATCCTCATCAACCTTGGAACCATTGAACTCCGGAGGATTCATCCTAGTAGAGTCCCTTATTCTTATTGTTGTCTTACCCACATTTAGGTTCATGAGAGAAGTGGCCTCTCTATTAGCTTTGGCCGTCAAAGCTTGAGCCAACACTTGAAATGTAGCTCGGAATTCGGCATGAGTCACTTGCTCAGCCAAAGAATCGATCGAAACTTAAGGAACCTCGGGCTCCACTTTGTTTCCCACATTCCTTCTTGCATAAGCTCTTCTGGGGCCATATCTTGAAAAATATCAACATGATTTAGGAGAAGGATCTTTATAGATATAAATTCCACAGCACCACTTTAGAGTAATTAAAGAAATGAAGGTTCCTAAATATTTCTTAGCTTCTTATTCATAAATGTGGCACACTTCACACTCATGAACAAGACTCTTCTGAACGTAGTTTGTCAAACATTCTAGGATCTTTTCTAAAACCTTGTGTTATGAATACAATGTTTTTCACGACCCAAAGTACACCCTAGACGTGACATGGTGTATCAGACCCCAAGAGGCCCTACACAAGTGAGAATAAAATTAAGGAATCTCATAGCATGAAAGAGTTTGATATAAAAGAGGAAGTCTAATCAAAGTCTTCACAAGCCAATCTAATACATCAGCATGAGTGGTCGGGACGTAACATGTACACCACGTACAACTTTAAAAAACTAAATACATAAGAAAATTATATTAAAGATGACATGGTCCTCGGAACATGAGGACTCACCAAGTCTTGAACGATCGATCAAGTAACTAGACACGAGTAGGAGGAGAGGAAACATCAAACCCTCCATTATTATATAAGGTAGACACAAGTATAAATTAGTACATGGATTGTACTAATTATGAGGGATATGTATAAAAACATGAAACATGATCATAAGGGTAAATAATAAAAAACATGATATGTGTGACCAAGCTAAACACAGAAAAACCTTTTGAAGATGAAACATATATCTTGAATATGGTCAATACATCTTGAAATCATCTTAAAAGCTTCATAAAACCTTTATTTAGTGGATCCACCAGTTATGTCACTTAAGACATCCTACAGGGGCGCGTAGTTAGGAACGGGGAGATTGCTACTAGAGACCCGACCTTTACTATCGAGAGAGCCTCCATATCAATATACTCTCGGTGCTAAGTGAAAATCCCAACGGAATAGTGATAAACACAAACATATCATCATACATAGAAAAATACAATTAAGTAACTAGTCTAAGCTTAAATCATTATAGAGTTACTCCATAAACCATGGGTGAGAAAACCTTTCACCAATCATGATTCCTTGTTATGAAAAAATATTTCACAATTAATGCATATGTGATAAAACCTTTCACAATTCATTGATTCTTAGCTTAAAGCAATCTAGATAAAAAAAGTATTTTCATAAATCATGCATAAATTTTATGAAAATATTATTCATAGATTCATAGCTTTTTTATAAATTCACGTCTTTAATAGTTCATAGTCAAATAATGAATAATGTATGGGTTCATATGAAATCAATTGGAAAGCATGTAATTGAGTCAAAGACCAAAAGCAATGGATAAAAGGGAGTCTTAAGCTTGAAACCCTAGATTTTTTTTTCTTGAACTTTAGAGAGAATTGGAGAAGATAAATGTGGATGAGATTTGGTGTTTTGAGAGAATGAGAGAATTAGGGTAATTTTAGGAGTAGAAGAATAGTTATAGGACTTAGAATTAGGGTCAAAATGACATAGCATATGCATTCAATCTTTGTAAAGACCTAAATACCCTTAATAACTAACTGTCGGAGGACACTACGATTTGGACTCACAAACCGTAGAACTTCCTATAGACCGTACTGGTCAAGTGTAGTTCGAGGTACTGGGCCTAAAATTGGCCAACCTCGTTCGACACCATTCTACGAACCATCGAACTTTCTACGATTTGTAGACCTTCTTCGTGGACCTCAACTTTAACCAAAAATTTTACCAAGTCTGGATTACCCTTACAAAACCCATCTACGACTCATCCAATTTCCTATGGCTCCTCCTGTTCATTCATAGGCCAAACTTCAGAAACATAAAAATTTAAAAACTTAACTTTGGGTCCTATGATTCCTTCCTACGGCCCGCAGGACATCCTACGGTCTGTAGATCACTCTCGTAGACTACTGGATTTGTGCAAAAACTATATTTTCCCTTTCCTTTTAAACTTTCCACTTTATGAGGTGTTACACTTCTTTTACAAGCAGCTACACCCCCTGACTAGGGGTTTGTGTGCTAGATGGGGGTGTAAAACCCTAAATAGATATTGATTAATCAGCTCTAATATTGTTTATATGGCTTGGATCTATTCTTGTCTTGAAGTTTTAATCTTAAAAAAATCAGTGGTTGCAAACATTGATTGAGCTCTCTAACACTTTTTTGGCTTGGTAATGCAAAATGGAGTTGGGTAAGACTCAATAGTAAGGACTTGTTAAAATTACTCAATGAGCTTGAGCCAAGAATGGAATAATCTGAGTAATTTATCATTTAATAATATGAGCTAGGGATAGGTTATCCACTCAAGCAATATTTGATGTTTTGTATGAAAGGGTCTTGGAGTTAGAAATAATCCAATGGACATACATTTTTTAGTTTGGGAGAATATCAAAGTGTTGCCTAGACCAAGTGTTATCCATGTATGAATTGATGTTGTTTTGATTAATCTTTGCCTATTTATGTTGAAACCCCAATCATTATGCACACGCCTCTAGTCCTTGCCAAATATGTTTAACCTTATATGTGTTTAGTCCCAATAAGGTTTTGCATACGATCGCCTATGTCCTTAAAAATGGGACATAGTTGAGTGTTTATCACATGTGGATGTCAATTGTCAATTTTGTAGTAAGTTGTGACCTTATTGGTGTTGTTGTGAGTTGTGGTTTATATATAGCCTCTTGGATGGCCTTGTATCATACTCTTATTATGTTTTGTGTTTTTTATTATGTTTCACTTTTGTTTGGTTTGGCCTTGACGACCTACTTGTATTGTTTATTAGGTTGGTTTGCATTGGTTCGTTTGGTCATGTGAGGAACTGGATGCCAATCTCCACTTCTCCAAATTAGGGGCATGCCAAGATTTGGTATCAAAGAAATATCATGCCCTACTGATTCTACAAATTTTGTCAAGTCACTTGATGCTTATGGGTGTGTTATGCACCATACTTATAATAAGAAGGCTACAAGGCATTTAGAGTTGGTTTCCATTCTTTCCTCTTGAGATTGTGCTCTAAAGTTGAGTCTATAGAGTTAAGTTATCAAATCGTTCCATAGGGATTTAGAATTTCCAAACTTGAATAGACATTGTGGTAAGCTCGATTTTGATTTGATACGTTGTAGAACTTAAAAGGATGGAGTTGCTACATTAAGGGTCTGTTTGGAAAATCACCTATTAATTGGAATTGGTTAGTTACTAGGATAGTAATTATCAGCGTAGTAATTACACTGACCTGTTTGTTTGCCACTATGTAATTACAAATGTAGTGTTTGGATGCACAATTACAATCATAAGATTCTATTAAATTTTAAAACAGTTAATATTTAAAATGTATGACAAATAAGAAACTTTATAAATGATATTAAATTATATATTTAAGATATATTTTGTCTTTTAAAAATATATTAAATTAATAAATATATGTTCTTAACTAATATTATAAAAAAATTGATTTCTATTTTTTAAATTAGTATATTTCAATTGAATTAATCATAAAATCAAAAGTACAAGATTTCTATGAACATCATGAAATGCATGTTTGACAAAAAAATGATTATTACAAATAAAATGTCATAAATTATTATAACATTTGACAAAGAGATAACCTATCAAGCCTAACTAAAATATAAATGAGTAGTCAATACTACTAAAACAAATGAAAAACAGAAAATATATCATATATAGGTTATAAATTCAAAAATAAAAAATTTAACATAATACTTTATGTAAAATTTCAATATAACATACATAAATATGTTTTAAAAGAAAATAAAACTTAAGTCTATAACCTTAATTAGAATACTAAAAAAATTATGCTAATGAAAAGAATAAACATGACATAAAAAGTAGATAATATGAAAAATTGGATGGAATCACATGAGCTAAAGGTTGAGAATAGAAAGAAATGAAATATAAATAATATAATATAAAAAAAATTAGAATTTTTTAGAATAATAAAAAAAAGAATTTAAAATAATATAAATTAAAAGAAATTAAAATGAAAAATTAAAAATAGAAATAAAAAGAAGAAATTATAAGTAACCAGCTTGTAATTACACTATGTAATTACCAGTAACCAGTAATTCACAATCCCCTACCCCTGACCAATTACAACAAATTACCCGTTGACCAAGTAATTACATTACCAATCAAACACGCCAGACAATGTAATTACACACAATTACATCAAATCTAATTACCAGGGTGACTTTCCAAACAAGTCTTCAGGTAAGTTTTTATCCATGTTATGAGATTGCATTGTTGGAGGTCGTGTGGGGCCTTATGAGAATCTAGTAGTTGATAGTGGCCTTGGAAGGTAGATGTCTTTCTTTTGGAGCTATTTCACAATTGTGGTATTGTCATTTGTATAAAGGAGGTTTTTTGGGTCATAATTCCTATTATTTATTTGAGGACGAATGTTCCTAAGGTAAAAAGGATATAATACCTCAGATGTTTACGATTTTTCTATGTCTCGTGTCAAAGGCTAATGAGCTTAAACTTGAATATTTTATGGTAACATTATTCGTGTTCAGAAACATCAAATTGAACTTAACAATCGTAAATATAGGAATATACCACACATGTGAAACAAGAGAAGTGGAAACAAACTATGCTCTTAGGGTGTTTTCAACGAGCTACTGATTCTGGGAAGATTAAGTTAGTCAAATTGTAGTTTCAGTTTTGGTTAAGCTAATTTTGTTATTCTCTCACCTTACATGGTTGGTACGTTATTTTATATTGTTGTCTCCATTGCATGGGAGCATTGCACTCATGCTTGGTGGTTTTCAAGTAGATAGGGATCCTTATGGGTGTGGTGGAGTTCAATAGATGGTTGGTACACTCCATTCTTTCTAGAGTTGTTGCGTTTGGAGTCTTATTTTTCTCTATGTAGATGAAGGGTATGATGAGGCCCTGTATCAACTAGTTGGTAGCGGTTCTTTATCTTAGAGGCATGTGGATGTCTGTTGTCAAATTCGTAGTAAGTTGTCGCCTTGTTGGTGATGTTGTGAGTTGTGGTTTTTATATAGTAGCCTGGATGACCTTGTATCTTGCTTTTATGGAAATTTTACACAATTCCATAGTGTTAAGAGCTAATTATCCCAACTCTTTTTTAAATTACAAAAATCCCTTAAATTTGGTGGAATCTGGATACATCTCAAAACATCCCGATACATCGCATCCTGGTTTCGTATGCATCACTCAATGTTCTGATACATCGTGTCTCAGTATTAGATACATCACTCAATGTCCTGATACATTGTGTACAATGATGTATACGACTGATACATCACGTAAAGTGATGTATTACATCTCGATACGTGAACGTGATGTATCTGACTGATACATCGCATAAAGTGATGTATTACGTCCCGATACATCATGTGTAGTGATGTATCTGACCGATACATCACGTAAAGTGAGTATCCAACCGATACATCGCATAAAGTGATGTATCCGATAATAGGAGAGAGTAGGGATTTTTGTAATTTTTTCAAATGGTAGGTAATTTCAGAGAATATAGTAAAATAAGTTGTGTATTTAGGTCATTTTTCCTACTTTTATTACATTTGGAGTTTTTCATTGTGTTTCAATTTTGTCTGATTTGGCTTGGACGCCCTACTTGTGTTGTTTATTAATTTTTAGTTGGTTCGCTCGATTAGTGAGGCACCGAGAACTAATCGGCACCTCCCTAGATTAGGGGTGTGACAAATTTGGTATCAATATGTCATATTAATTACAAGGATGTAGTTTCTACATTAAGGTATGTTTTTATCCATGTTATGATATTCCATGGTTGACAGTCGTGTGGGGCATGATGATCATCTGGTAGCTGATAGGGTCCTTGTTAGGGAGGTGACTAGTTTTCTAGGCTATTTCGCAGGTATGGTATAATCCTCTATATAAAAAAGGTTATGTCGGAAATTTGGTAAGTTACTTTCTTTAGTCATATTTTGTATTGTTCATTCGTGGATGAATGTTCCTAAGGAGGGGAGGATGTAATACCTCATGTGTTTACAATTTTATATACCTCATGTCAAAGGCTTACGAGCCTAAACTTGAGTATTTTATGGTAACATCATTTGTGTTCGGAAACATTAGTTTTAAATTAATAAATTTTACTAATAATATTTTTTATCTTCCTCCTTAAATTTATTGATATATTTATGAATAATTCATTGGTTATGATATTTTGCGCATGCATTTATATTTATAAAAGTTTTATAAATAATTAATATTTTAGCAGAGATAGTGAGTCTAGTTATATCAAGAAATTATTATTATATAAGGTAGGTTTTATTCAATATATTTTTTAGTAATTCTGATTTATTAAAAAATTATGTATATTTACCATAATCCTATGCAATACCCAAGATTTGGGGCGTTACGATAACATTATATACATTAATTGTTCCCAAGCAACAGATAAAAATATGAGCTTTATGAAGAATGTCCAAAATCCTATGTTGAACTTTCACACCACGAGCCTACACCCTGGATGTGGCCGACACACGAGAACCACTGCTGGTCCCCAAGTAAACCCTTGGCCTGACTTACTACTTAGCGGAAGATTAACTCAAGCAAATATAGGATTTAAAAGCTTAAATAACTCACCTGTCTCAAAATACTCAATTGAAAATGTTTGAATTTTACTGAATGAAATAAGTAAGAGTCTGCAGAACATCTCAAAAGAAATACTGAAAAACTCTCAATACTATCTATCTATGAAGCAACTATTGTTCAATATGGATGTCAGGACAAGACCCACGACATCTCAAAATAATTAAACTGGAAATAAAACTGGAGTCCTCCAGGAGCAAGGAGGTCTCACCAAAAGGTGTCAAAGAGTGCAAAGTGATCTCAACGAAGCGCATGTTGATGATCATGAACACCTAATGTAACATCCCAAAAATTTCTAAGTTAAGACTCGAGTCATTCTTTATGGTGAATAATATTTTTCGAGTGATTTTAATTTTCTTAGATGTTAAGGTCACTAGAATTATCTAGCATAAACTGGAGTTGAAAACTTTCTAAACGATTGAGTTTCACTATGAGATTTTTCTTAGGTCAACTTCAATCGACCATATCTTTTAGCACATAAAGAATTAGGTGGCCCATGAATAATCTAATCGAAGGTCTATGAGTCCTCTTTCCAACGCCACCAAGTTTGCTAAATTATGAACTCCGAGTAAAAAGTTATATCCGTTTGAGTGAAGCCTCTCTAGTTGAGGCTTTCCTTCCGTTTTAGGAAAGGGTATTTTGGTATTTTCCTTTTCCCCACTTGTCTTAACACGTTTTTTCTGACATAATTAAGGGCTTAATCAGATTCTAAACTGTCCATTCACGTTCAAAATACTTAGGGTTTTTAGAGCGAGGTTTCAAGAGGAGAAAAGTGAGGTTTTCAAGCGTTCTTCAAGATTCGTTAATTTTCGCCAAAAACATGGTTCTTTCCTGGTATGTGAGGTTTCCCATAGTGATGGACTTGTTGGTCCTCATGTCAATCATGTAGTTTTTCCATTAATTAATCCATGAAATTGTTTATGTGAAGATTCTTGAGTTTTAGCCCTATTCTCTATCAATGGAGGTTTTGAGTTCTTGAGGTGAGAGTCTTGCGAATGAGTGATGTGTCGTGAGATCTTAGCACATTTGATACTCAAAACTAAGGATTATTGCGAGAATCAAGTGTATTTATGAGGATATGATATGTTTGGTGATGTTTGTACAGGTAAAACATGTGGACGTGAAAGAGAAATAAAAGAATAAATGCATGCTGGAATTTGGGATTCTGATGTCCAAGTGAAGACCACGGAGCCCAAGACGGGCCATGGTCCTCCTGACGAGCCGTGAAGACGCTCGTGGTGATGAAGCAGTGGGCAGGGAGTTTTGAAGGTTGTAGACCAAAGGTCAAGTAAAGACCACAACACCTTTCACGGGCCATGGTCCTCAAAACGGTCCATGGTAAGGGTCGTCATGGATTTCCAGTATGAAGGCATTGCAGAGTGAAATTATGATTTGGCCAAGTGAAGACCACGGACACCCAGACGGACCGTGATATCTATAACGGTCCATGGTGACTTTCCAGTACACAGGCTTTGAAGAACCAAGTTTGCAAATTCCCAAGTAAGGATCACGAGGGGCTTCACGGACCGTGAAGCCCTTGACGTCCGTCAGAGCGTCCGTGAAGTTGCCTGACATCTCAGTCCTACTTCGAGTAGGACTCATTTTAAATATTTTATTTGAATTAATTAGGTCGTTTTTTATCTCAACATATCTGGAACGAGCGATTTAGTTTTTGGATATTCTTCACATTGGTTTTCATTTTATTAACGTTGAATCGATCTTCGGAGTTGGATTTTGTTTTTCTGAATATCAGGAGTTCATTGTATTTTGCAAATTTTTCTTAGTGATCTTCTTTAATTTTTTCATTACTACTCTCTGTTTGTTCAGTAGAAATCATGAGTGGCTAAATACCACAACTAGGGTTGTGGGAACCATGACAGAAATCTAAAAGTGAATTGTATTTGTAATATTTAACTCAGCTTTCGTTATTCATTTAGTCTAATTAGTGCACGCATTAGAGTTAGCCTGAATCTATCATTTGTTCGAGAGAAAAAAGATAGTTAGGAAAAAGTGGAGTTAACCTGATAAAATGGCGTTAAAGGTCGAGTTCGAGAGAAGAGAACTTTAACATCATTGTATGCGAGATTAGAATTTGTTACCACTCGAGGACCGAGAGGAATTGAGTGAAAATTATCTAACTAGACTGAGAAGTGTTAGATATAGTCAACTCGCTTGTAAGTTGCGAAGACAAGCTTATCTGAAAACTTAGTTACTAATGAACACTAGATGTAACGTTATGGGAAACACAACCCTGGTTTCATTCATTTATCAATACAACTTTGGAATCAATACTCTATTAATTGTTAACCTAGATTTTTGTTATTCAATATTTGTTACTGGACTGTTCAACGAAACCCAATTTATTTTCCGTAATTACCCTCTTTAGGAAATAATAACCACATTTGAGTAAGCGTGACAGTGAAATCATTTCAGTGAAGAAATTCTCTGTGGGATCGACCTCAACTCACGTTGAGTTCTATAAATTGACTTCAACCGTTTATACTTCTTAATTGAAGTGTAAGTTTGGATGTATCAAATTTTGGCGCCGCTGCCAGGGAATTCTAATTCAGAAATATTTTACTAGCAATTATTCGAATCGTAGTTATATATTTCCTAATTTTACGTCTTGTTCTTTGTATGTGTCTCTTACAGGTAAGTCCGACAGTGCATGCCCAATAATAGAAGTAAGGATGCTCCATTGATTCCATATGATCCGAAACTTTGGAAAATTATCTGCCAAATGGTGAATGCATAGAAACTTGAGGCTCAGAGGCAAAGATTGAGACTTGAGGCTGAAACCACTGCAAGAGGTGTTCAGCAACATGCTGTGAACCACCCACCTAGGGTGGTGGAGGAAAATGTAGGAGTTGATGACATAGCTCCTCCCCACCGACAACCACTAGCTCCAAGGGGTCGGGCACAACAACTAGCTCACATGGTGTTCAAAGAGGATGACTTAGATTTTGATGGAGCTGGAGCCACAGGAGCAATAGTGTTACCTGCACTACCTCTAGGTGTGAAATTTACAATCACCAGCACAATGATTCAATTGTTGAACTTGAAAGGTATGTTCAGGAGAGCAGCTGGTGATGTTGCGTATCAACATCTGATGAACTTTGTGGCGATATGCAAATCGCAGGAAATTCTTGGGGTTAGACAGACTGCTATGAGGTTGAGATTATTTCCATTGACTCTCACTGGGGAGGCAACCAACTGGCTGAATGAGATGCCAGATGATTCAATCAGGACCTGGACTGAATTGAAGGAGGCTTTCCTAGAACGATTCTATCCTGAGTCAAAAAATCTACAGATGAAGGATGAGATAAGTGCTCACAAGCAATTACCAGGGGAAGCAATGTGTCACGCCCAAAACTCAAGAGGCGCAACTGGCTCTTAATGCCAAAACTCAAGCCCGAGCTGGCCCTGCTGCACCATTTGCTACTAGCGCATGGCAGCTACACGCAATCAAGAAAACAAACAAGTATATCTTGGCTTAAAATTAAACCCTCGACTGGCAAGGCCCCTATCAACAGATATATAAAAGAAATAGCTACTCCCAAAAGTTCATATAAAGAAATAGCCAACTAGCACAAAAGTCCTGATTAGGCCGTCGAGGCCACCATGATCTCTATACAAAAACTGAAAGCAGGTATATATCAAGACAATACATCAAACATCTAACAAGCTTCAGCAAACCAACAAACTAGGCCTGCATGGCCATAACGTAGCTATACACCCCACACACTAGTCTGCAAGCCTCTAAGAGTGGTAAAGATTGGCGGGACAGGGCCCCAGCCTACC
>JAJONR010005377.1:0-54144 GCA_029582245.1 Solanum etuberosum | reverse complement strand
TGGGAGAAGGCTTGGACGTATAGCAAGATTAAATAAGAGGTATTGCATACGGGAATGATATATGAAATTAAAGGTTGGAAACAGAGCTGGAGATGAGCAATATCGCCAGTTCTTTGAAAAAGAGTTCCGCTCAGGAATCCCTTTGAGGTAAAAATATTTTTAAATTGTTTTAACCTAACATGTGATATCAAAGTTAATAATCTAACGAATCGAATATAAATATAGTGAAATAACACCATAAAACTCGATGTACTGTCTTTGCTTGTCTACTACCTTACAAATTTCTCTTAATATTCCTTTTAGATCTGCAATATTTATTTGCATGCATGTGATGCTGCAGTAATATTCCTCTATTTTTTTTCGATAACCTCAGACCAATTAATTAAATATTAATTAATACATAATCGATTGAACATTACTTGAAAACGGATAGTACCCTCTAAAAAAAAAGATTACAATAATTGTTACCAAAATAGTATCAAATTCTCATAAATTTGTGAATATTTACAAGCAATAGAATTAAAAATACATAATTTAATTAATTGCAGATTTAATATGCTTCATCAGATATTATATGAATTAAAAATAGAATTTATTAATAATCGAGAAACTAAAAATGCTATTCAATCATTTCTAATTTAACTTTATATGACTTTGAAGTAAACCAGTCAAACTTAGATATTGATCAAAACAATATTTTACAATAATGTCAATTTATATATTTGGACTTTATGTTTACTCCAATTTACTTGTCTCACCTAATTATGAATTGATTGAATAATAGTATACATATAATTATTAAGAATCACTATCAAAGGAATAGTAGAAGTATTTAAGAAATTTGCCAGCTATACTTATTTTCATTAAATTCTTTATCTTTATTTTTATTGAATAAGTCAAAATGCATGTGTCTATACAATTGACAAGTTTGAATAATTAAGTGAGAATTGTCAAATTTGCCACTCAAAAACAAAGAAAAAGAGAACAATATCATTACATTACTACAAATCAGTCAATTTTTGATGAATATATTTCGATTAAAATTCGTTAAAAAATTAATATTTACGAAAAACAATCTTGAAAAAATCATTCATCGAATATGCTTCTAACGAATTTTCCATTATAAATTTCAATTTTTTGATGAATTTAATTTGTCGTTAAAAATTGAATTATTTCTTGCAGTGTCACTTCCTCTAGTACACACATGCTACATCATTTTTTATGGAAATAATACATTTATTTGGGAAAAGTACTATCTACTATAAGACTTGTACATTACTCATTTGGAAATTAACTCTTATATGATTAAAATAAGGATAAGTTCATGACACGTCACAGGTGGATCTACGATATTGAAGTTTATAGATCTACAGTTGTAATTTATGAGTTTTGAAGTTTATTATATGCATATATTCGGTATATTTCTTGACAAATATACAAGGTTTAAAACCAATATTTACTGGTTGATTTTTAATATTTTTAACACTGAATTCATTGCACTTTTAAAGTTATGAGTTCAAATGTGATATTTGTTGAAATTTTGATGAATTCTCACACAAAGATATACTCCCTCCGTCCCTAATTATTTGTCCACTTTTGAATTGACACACCTATTAAGAAAATAATTATTGACATAGTGAGTTTACTATTTTAACCCTATTAATTATGAAGTGGATGAATTAAAAACTTAAGGTTTTCAAAAAAAATTACATTTTTCAAAGTAATTAATTGAGGGTATAATAGATTAAAAAAATTTGTCCTTTCTTGATTTGTCAAAATGGACAAGTAGTTAGAGACAACTAAAAAAGAAAAAGTGGACAAATAATTAGGGACAGAGGGAGTATTATGTTTCAGGTTGAAAATACTGAATTTAAATATGATCTTTCATGTGTTGATGAAATCATTTCGTATTTTGAGCCAAAACAATGATAAAATACAAATTGAAACAGATGAAATCAAGGAGAATAATCAAAAGAATAATTAATTGGAATCATTAACTATATATATTGACTTAGAATACATGAATTATTCTTGGTTTTGATCTCCAAATTAAGTTTTCCTAAATGACTTATTTTTTAAAAAAAAATAACAACTTGATTTATAACTAATCATTAATTATGGATTTTTTCCTATGAATAAGTATCTTTTTGTGTGTGAATAAAAAGAAGTCTTAATATTCCTTAAATTTTATCTGCATGGCTGACTTTATGGTATATTAATAATTAGAACTCCATAGAATATTCTTATACTAATAAAGTCACTTGACTGCAGTATTAATAGACTTATTTGTATTTTGAATCTTCCAAATTTTAACAAGAGTTTTTTTGTATTTCTGTGAAAAATATTTTTCAATTTTTTTTAATGTTTAATTGATCATATAATGTTTTCAAAAGTATTTTTTAAGTTTCATAAAATATGATTTTTATAATGAAAGTAGGAAAAACAAGTTTCATAAGTGAGATTCCAAGTTTATTGTATCTTTCCCGACCCCTGCTTTTGACCATCTCACACCTCCGAACTCCACTCTTCACCTCAGCGTTAGAGCTAGAGATTTTATCAAAGAGTATCAAAATATAAAGAAGTCGACACATTAAAAAAAAAAAGGAATCAAAACATATTATATATACATAAAATTGAAATTTTAATCTAACCAAACAATGTAATTTTCCGATGAATGTGTGTTATCCCTTACTTAGGCATTAGAAGGTGGATCCGTCATTGCCCCACCCCATGTCACACATATAACGTATGGGATAATATTTTTCTGCTTAATATCGAACACTGTAAAATAAGTAGGAAATTATTTTTCTTAGGAAAATAAATTACGTTGTGCAAGTTATAATATTATAAGACACAATATATGCATGACCTCAGTTCTTCTACTATGCTTAAGTTCGATTGTTAAAAGGTAAAAATTAAAGACCAACTCATTTGAAAAGCAAAACATGCAATTTTATGATGTAACACACATTGGCCACTTTTCGACCCGATTCTTGAAATTAAGTTGTTAATCGAGTGTTCTAAATTTCACAAGTGAAACTTCAAGAAAATATCCTGGAGTTTTGTTTCGGGGGGGGGGGGGGGTATTTGTGCTAGGGTGTAATGGGCTCAGTATGACTCTGCTTATATTCGAATATATTTGGACTTATAATGGGCCTTATATACATTCTTCATGTTTCTATGGAAAAATGGGCCGTTAATTTTCATAAATTTGGGCTCGTTTATTTGCATAGCGCGATTTAAGACACAATCACTCGTTAATTATTTTTTATTTTTGTATTTATAGACGCTTAAAAGACATTTTCTTTTTAGGGTTTTAAATCTTTTTGTTATAAGGTGTCGAGATGAGTTTCTTTTTAGTTATTGTGTTTCCCACAAGCAATATCATATTGATAGCAAAAGAAACACACATCATTTATAAGTTAGACGAGACGATGATCAACTACTTCAACATAATATCAGGATAGTTAGAGATCATGAGTTCTAGTCTTATTAATCGTCTTCCATATATTACCAAAAATAATTTCAACGTGTTTATCGTAAAAGTCAATGTTTTGGTATGAAAAGAAATACATAACTACTATTATAATCCAACAGAGAAGATATATTAAAGATAATAATCATGCTATCAACGTAATTAAGCACTAATACATATTAGAAACAACTAAAAAAAACAAGGTTATTGGAACATTTTTTTAATTATCATGCACTATAATTAAGTTCAATCCAACTAATTAATTAAATTATCCCTCAAACATGGCTCACATTCATGAACATGCTTGTATTTTCAATATAATAATAATAAAATTTAAACTTTCAACTCTTAACTTTCCACAGTGATTATATTATAATTAAGTAAATAACCATACATCATGCCACTACCCCAAAAAAAATAAATTAGTTAGAGAAATTCGTTTGTAGCTAATATAATATTATTTGATAATTTGTTACTAACTTATTTATTATTAAATAGAATTAACGACAAAATTTATTGTTTAACAATAAAAGGTATCGTCCATCGCTAATTCTTTTTTTTTAGTGATACACCACGTAATAACTTATATATAAATGAATTTTATATTGATTAATTAATCAATAATCATCCATTAATCATGAATATAAATTAGGGTTCAAATACATTAACATGCACACACAACATCCCTACCAAAACATAACAATAAAAATTCAAATCCAGGCGCTAGAAGTCAATAAAGATCGAAAGAAAAAAATTCGATCGTCACTGGTCACTAAAATTTAATATATTATGATAAGTAATTAAGTATTAATCCCCCATTAGCATAACCATGCATTATTAAAACCTTTATTTTCTTCACTTTCTACAGTGATTAACATTAAGTAAATTGTAGATTAATTAGTTGTAGATAATTAAGTTTGATTTTTTTTTTTTTTTTTAAAAAAAAAAAACTAAATGGAGCCGCCATACATCATACCACTATAGCTTATATTAATGAATTTTTTTATTTTTTAATCATCCCTTAATCATGACTATAAATTAGGGTTCAAGTACATTGACATGCATTCACAATCAAACGTTAAAAGTACAAATTCGATCGTTCTGAGTTAAAAGAAAAACGATTCTCAAGAATCGATAATAAAATCATGAAGACTAAACCTTGTAATTTTATTTTATATTTCCAAATTATGACTTTCTTGGTGTTATTTGTAGGTGTGAATTCTCAATTAACACCAAATTTTTACTTAAAAAAATGTCCAAATCTTCTTAGAGTTGTTCGTAAAGAAGTTGAAAGTGCAATCAAGAATGAAATAAGAATGGCTGCTTCTTTGCTTCGTCTTCACTTCCACGATTGCTTTGTCAATGTGAGTTTTTATATTCACTGACAGTATAATTTAATTTGTTATAATATAAGACCGTTTTACCTTATTTCAAAGTTATTATTAGACCAAATACATTTAAAGGGCTTAAAGTTAGCACAAACTGTCATTTAGATATCTCTACCCGTTAAAAATGTGTCATGTGATCAATAAACTGAGTTATTTATAATATCTTTATTTCATTGTTACTCCAAGACTGTCATCCAAGACTCGCTTTTTAATATCTTTATTTCAATATTTTTAAATTTAAATTATGTTTATTTAATCGTATAATTTTATTTTAAAACTATCAATGCAATTTAACCGACTAAACTGAGTTATTTATACGTTGTATTGTATGTCAATTTAGTTTCTTGGTTTGATAAATTTATACACCATCAATGTACAAAATTCAAACTCTTCAGTTGCTTACAAGTTAATTAATTAACTTCTATATACTAACATAATATAGAAATATTTTGTAATATCAGATCATTTAAAAAATAGTTATATGAAATTAACTATTCATAAGAAATGGATAATTAATAACAAAAAACTAAACAAATCATCACTTGTTACAATATGTTAAAATACACTGATAATTAAAATGGGACCATTAATACTTATTTTTAAAGATAATTACGTCCCTAAACATACTTCGACCAACTAGATTATAAAATATGTACAAAATGTATAAATCCTGTGATCTTTATACTAAATATTCAAATATATTATATATATATATAATATACATACCTATACACAAAATATACACTGATATTTCAACCATATTTATAAATTAATTAAACGAACAGTATATATCTATAACTTTCCCTACTAATTTAGATTACAAAATATGTACAGAGTGTATCAATCATATTTTTATGCTAAATAAACATGTATACTATACATAGTATACATACATATACACAATATATACATTGATATTTCGATCATATTAATAAATTAACTGAACAAACGATATATGTCTATTACTTTTTCTACTAATTTTATTTAATAAAATTGTAGGGTTGTGATGCATCATTGTTGTTGGATGGAAATAGTAGTATAAGTGAGAAGTTTGCTCCAGGAAATTTGAACTCAGCAAGAGGATATGAAGTGATAGATAATATAAAAACTGCTGTTGAAAATACATGTAGTGGAGTTGTTTCTTGTGCAGATATATTAGCTATAGCTGCAAGAGATTCAGTGTTATTGGTAAGATTTACATTGCAATTTGACCTGTTATATATATATATAAAAAAATATAACTTATCTTTTTGGTTTTCAAGTTTGTGAATTTTGAAATTTTAAAAAGATAGCTTATTGTCTTTTATATTAAAGTGGATTTCTTAATACAAGTAGAATTTTCGCTAAAGTTATTGAGTTGCATTGAACTCGTAATTGATACTTTAGTTCTGCCTCTACATTTAGGTGAACTGATCATAAAGTCAAACGCTATTCTTGAATGATTTAAATTTTATGCACTGATGATGTAAATATAATTTTTTACTTGATCAACAAATTTTATTAATTCAGATTCACGCTTTGTAGTTTCTACCATGATTTTTCTCTCTTTTTTTCTTTTTCTTTTCTAGAGCATGAACTTGAGATCCCTAGTTATAATATATAGTGACGAAATCCTATCTCACCAGACTAATTAGTTAATTAATTAATTATTTTTCAGAGTGGAGGGCCATTTTGGAAGGTGTTATTAGGGAGAAGAGATGGATTAGCTGCTAATTTTTCTGGATCAAGCAATGGACTTCCAGCACCATTTGATCCTCTTAATACAATTATTTCTAAATTCCAGGATGTTGGATTAAACTTAACAGATGTTGTGAGCCTATCAGGTAATATTTTTAAATATTATTTTTTTTACAAAAAATAAGATAAATTAAAATTATATACACTAATATCATAATTTTTTAAGTTATTATTATTATTATTATTATTATTATTATCATTTTTATTAGTTTACTAACCAATGATTGATTAGTTATCATAAAAAAAAATTAATCTTGATTTTATAAATATTTTTTACACTGTCATTACATGAAACTTTAACTCATATCTATTTGATAGTGTAATGAATGTTTTTACACTTATAATAGGTGTTTAATTACCAACAATTATCTTTTACATTATGTTGTTCAATCTTCTAATTAAAAATATCGTTACACCTGTATCGAAATATTTTATAATTATATTGAAATTTAATATTAGTTAACTTCAGATTAAATTTAATATTAGATATAAACAATACAATACTCCAAAAAATCAATTATGAAATTAATCGTTAATATGGTGCTAAATAGTCTATAACTAAGCATTTCTCATGATAATGTTTGAGTGAAGGAGAGAGTCAGAACTTACTAAAAACTTCGCTAGTTCTGTTTTTAAATAGAATTATCGATAATTTTTTATTGTTTAGCAACAGAAGTAGTTGTTGGTTTTTTTTTAATAGGGAAATAGTAGACTTGCACTAACCCTTTTTTAAATGTTTAATTTGAATATTATTGTAGGTGCACATACAATTGGATTAGCAAGGTGTACAACATTTGACAATAGATTAAGAAACTTCAATGGGACAAGTTCACCAGACATAACATTAGACACAACCTTAGTAAGTGAACTTCAAAATTTGTGTCCATCCACAAGTGATGGAAACAACACAACCCCACTTGATAGGAATTCCACAAATTTATTTGACAATCATTATTTCAAGAATTTAATCAATGGAAGAGGACTTCTTGAATCAGACCAAATCTTGTTCTCTAGTGATGATGCCATAACAACAACAACAAAAACCCTAGTTGAGACATATAGTAATACCTCTATGTTTTTCTTTAATGACTTTGTTAATTCCATGATTAAGATGGGAAATATTAGTCCTTTGACCGGATCGAATGGTGAAATCAGGACGAACTGTAGGGTTGTTAATTAATTTGAATAATCAGTATGTAATACTGTGATACGTTGTTCGAGCACTCCAAAATGATGTTGTACTTGTGTCAGATCCTCCAGCATACATTTGACAATATTTCTGAAGAGCTTGAGCAATATAGTTGGCATGTACTAGTATAAGTATGATATATGTTGCTTTTGGACCTCTTAAAAATATTGTCACACCCATATTGGATCCCTTAAAAATATATAACTTTTGGATGATCCGCCATATATATGACATTATTTTTAAAGGGTTCGAGCACTACATATAGTTATTATGTACTAATATAAGTTGTTGTATCGTGAAATATATGATCTTACGTTGAACTTTATGAAGACATTGTAGTTTCGCCTTCTCTTCATTTTTCACTTTTTTCAAAACGTTTTATAATTTGTTGAGAATATAATTAAGTAAATAGAAGTGTTCTATCTCAAATATTCTAACTTATGTTTTTAGTGAGATGGTTATACGCTTCAACATGGTAGCGAAGCAAACAAAGTCTCTATGTTCGAGTCTCATGTACTCCATCATCATCTATCTGTAACAATTTAAGCTTTTACATGAGATAGAGTCACACACATTAACATTAGAGTAGACAAAGGTCATCTTGATTCGAGGCTCACTGTCATCCATTATTCAAAAGAATTTCCACGTAGTTGGCCATAATAGATTACAATTAAGTAAATACAAAATTCAATCTAATTCAGTAACTTTCTGTCCAAAATATTCTATAAAATTGTGTCTAAATATGTTACTACCAAGAAAAGTAAAAATTCAAGGGCCAAATTTGCAAAATCAACTAACTTGATCTCTAGTCTCATTAGAATTGGGCTAGAAATGAAAGTTATCAAGAATTGGACTTAACTCAATTACTTAAATTATTAATGGGCTATCCAAAGAGCCCACTTACCACAACAACATTACCTCGTTGAAGATGTGACGTCAGCACAAAAGGTGCACGAAAATATAGAAAAAAAGAATTCGGGAGGGGGAGGGTAACAAGATCCTTATTAAGTTAAGATGTGTCACTAGGATTTCGATAAATTTACTAAACAACTACACCCAAAACGAACAATCGATTTAAATTTTCTAACACCTGATTAGTCGGTATTTCAAAGCGAGTATCAGACGTCGGACTATGAAAAAAAGAAAATATCAATTCTTGTGAAGAGCTTTAATAATTGGGTTTATTATTTGTTTTTTTTAATTTATTTTAAAAGACCTGGATTTTAAAAAAGTCTTTTTTAAAAAATAAAATAAAATACATGCTGAGTCAACTAGTCTTTGTACTTTTTTTTAAAAAAAAAATCTTATCTTTCAAGAAGTTGAAATTAAATAGCAAGTGCTTTGCCAGAGGAGTAGTTGGATGAGTGTGGGGGCACATAGTTAAATTTCGTGGAACAAATTCAAAAGTTTATTTTTTACTCGGGATTTGAAGCAAAGCTATTAAGTTCTGTTAGGGGCGCTGAACTTAGCGTTTTGTTTATAAAAATGACTGAATTCAATAGTTTTAGTTTAAATTCTCTATATTTGCACTAAAAAAATTCCATTGAATAAGTACAAATTATTGTATAAGTTAGACGGAAGTAAATTTAAAAGACTAGAATTTCGAACCAATAAACATCAGATTCTACATGTAACTTCTAATGTAGCTTTGCAACTATTTAAAAGGTGACTCGCCGGTTGCTGCATCGGGCCATAAGATAAGATAAGTTCTTGTACAATTTGATTGACCGATAAGAAAAAACTTCCGTAAAAACGAGAAGACTCTTGCAAGTACGGTAATTCTTTCTTTCGCTATACTAGTGGATGGTTGCACAGAAATGGTGACAGAGACAACCTTCCTTTGCGCGCTTTTCAAGTGTTGTCACCGCCCCCACTCCACCGACTTGCTTAATGAGTGTAAGAAAAATAATATATGATATTTCACGTTGATTGACTCATTTTCCATCTCGAACAACCAACCTCACCCTCGCTTCTGCCTCTCACCATATCCGATAATATTTATCTAGGTTACTTATATATATTTTTACAATAATACTTTTTTCTTACTCACCAAATATAAAAAAAAATTACTTATTTTTCTGAAAAAATATTTTTCGCGGAATAATTGTTTTTTTCATTCTTCCATTCACACTAGTGTGCAGCACATGTTCCAAGAATTTAATGGAAACCAAAGTCATTGACCCAATCACTCAAGTCTTTAAAAAAGCAAAAAAAATATAATTGTTGAGAATCAATATATACCTTTAAAAAACCACAAAAACTTCTCAAAATATTGTTCCACCACTTCTCTCTATTTTCATTTCCCATCCCTTCTTCATCTCTTCTTCTAATAACTTCAAATCCTGAATCTGTCTCTGACTTCCCAACATGCCGGATTCATGTGCTTGTGGTTGTGTCAAATTGATAGTGAGTTTAGGCGTCATAGCTCTGGTCCTATGGTTAAGTCTACGTACCACGAAGCCCAAATGTTCCATCGGAGATGTTTACGTGCAAGGCCTTGACAAAGCAATCAACTCCAACAACAACAGGATGAAGCGTGACAACCATATGTTGTTTCAACTCAATTTGAAGAATGAAATGAAGGACAAAGCCGTTCGTTACGACAACATTACACTTAGTTTTTACTATGGTACAAATACAAGTTACCCTCTAGGTAATTTTACATTTGCTAAATTTAAACAAGGTAAAGATAAAGAAGCATCTAAAAGTGGCATGATTGAGACACATAATATGCCATGGGATAATGCAATTAAGGCTGTTTCAAATAATTCTAAGGCAATTATTAGAGTTGATGTGAGTACTAAAATTAGGTACAAAATTATATTTTGGTATACTAAAAAACATAATTATTTTGTGGAAAATAAAGTTGAAATTGATGATAGTGGTAAATCTAGTGCACAACAAATTAGTTGTTGTTTTGGGATTTTGGGATTTTTATTATTTGTTTTGTCATTTTTACTTTAATTGTTTTAGGGTCCATGAAAAAGGTGAAGCATCTTTTAATTAAATCAATTTAGAGTACTTTTTGTTATTCTTTCTTTCCAGGTTGTAAAGGACTTGCATTGATTAATATTCATATTTTCTTTTCTTTCAACAATTATTATTGGATATATATAGTTCTTTTTATTTTTTTAATTATTAATTCGAATTTGTGTCGCATACCTAATAAATCACTAATGGGCTATATTGTTTGGATTGTTCATCATATAAATTTAAGGATTTGAGAATACGAATTCGAGTGTGAATACAAAAACTAGAATACGTACATTAGAATGTATATTGTTATTAATTGGATAATACATAGACATGTTCTTTAATTTAGTCTTAACTGAAATCTATACTCTCTAATTTTGAGTGTGTATATACTTAAATACGTAAACTTGTATAAAACTGAACAGATAGACACGTTCATCTTATGTAGCGTCCTACATGACAAATTTGTGTCTTACGTGTCGTCCTACATGTATTATGCCACGTAGAATACGTATATCTAGTTGTGCACATCCAAAATTGAAGGGCGTAGATGGCAATTGATGTCAAGTTAAATGGTATATTTTTGTATTATGTCTTATTAATTATATGAAATATCTTATGAATAAAATATTATATGTTAATAAAAAAAATCAAAGTTTATTAATTTTAGTTCAATAATTAATTAATCAATATATACAACTATATATATATATATATGACATAAACGCAGAAATCAAATCTAATATCTAATCAATTTGTACTTCTTGAGCATAGATGCAGTCAAAGCATTGAAAGTAAGTTCAATTAATTTGAATTTTGAATTTGCGTTTCGTATTAAGATCCTCTAAAGATAATAACGAAATCAGAAATATCACTAAAAATATTCAAATATTTAACTTATATATACATTATAATATTTCGAAACGTTCATCATAAGTAACTACGCCCTTGACTAACGAATAAACACCCTCTACAAAGTATTTTTCTATTTTCACAGTTTGAACCCGAAAAATTTATTTTAAAACGAAGGGATTTTATCTATCAATCACATCTGAATATTATTCTATTTTTATGTCCTCCCACTATTTATTTATGAATATATTCCTAAAATTAAAATATCTTTACGAATCTTAAAGCTGTCTGCTTCAAGTTTTTTCACTTTGATTAATTATTACATAATCAAACCACCAAATATAGATGTTAGGTTCACCAGATTGAATTAGAAATATAGTATTGCTTCCGTTTTTATTTGTTTATCTGATTTTAGTTTGACATAAATTTTATAATTTTTTTTTATAAACTAAAAATATATAGAATATGTCAAAATATCATGCTACATGAGTTTATTATATGATATCGTCTATCGTATCCGATATATATATATATTTCTATGAAAGATTGTTTTCATAATTTGAACACGTTATCTTTTATTCACATGATAGCAACTTAATTACCAAATACATCAGTATAATTTTATGATCTTTAAAATGTTATTGTGAACAAACAAATTGAAATAGACGAAATATTTTTTAATAGTTTATATCATTGATGTCGCTTTTAAATAAAATAATTCATTGAGGTTAATGTACGTAGCCTTCTTTAAAAAATTCATGGAGTTGGCTTATAATATATAAAAATAAATTGAGATCTAATTCAAGTTAATATAATTAATATTACCAGCTTTACCTTGTCAGTGCACGTACGTTGTCATTTAATATTTACTATTATTATGGTTGTTGTTATTAATTGCTCTTGTTGTCAAGTTGAAGTAGGTAAGAGGGTAAAAAAAATATGTATGAAATTTAGATAAAATGCAATTAATTTAATAAAATATTTAAAAGATAATATGTTAGTGATAGCAGTGATAATGACTAATAGTGGTGGTTATGAGTGCTAATAGACGGTGGTAGTTGGTGGCTAATGATGATGACTGACAATAGTGACTAATAGTAGTTACGATTGATAATTATGATGAATGATGATGATAGATAAAAGTGAAAGAGGATTGTAATTTTGGGGAATGATGATGATAAATAATGATAATAGTGATCTATAATGATGTTTGATAAATATATGATAGTAATTGAAGGTGATTATGGTAATAACATCGAAATGCATGACACTGATTAATGATAATAATATTGGTTAGAACTTAGAAATGATGATTATAAATAGTGGCTATTAGCGATAACTGTTGATTGTAATGAACAACAGTATTAATAGTTTGTGATTGAAGATGGTAATTGTGTGGTGGTGTGTTGTGGCACGCAGTTGATAGTAATAATATATGATGACGATTCAAATAACGATGAAAATAGATGAAGCAACGGCAAAATACCTTTTTTTAACAATTTTTAAACAGATAACATCTTAATAATATTAAAACTTGATTCAAAAATCATAAAAGAAAAATAGAAACACACTAAATAATCAAAATCTGAATAATTAAAATTTAAAAACCTAAAATAAGCATAATTAAAAATTTAAAATTAAAATAATTACATAAATATTTATTAAGTACAAACAAATAAGATTCTTTTTTTGGCCAAAATAATTCAATAGCAATTGATTATCTATATAGTCAATAGATAATATTTACATGACCCACATATACACGTGTATAGCCAAAAAATTGCCACGTGTCCAAGAAAATCCCTTATATATCTAACTAAAAATTAAAATAAAAATCTTGAAAAGTTAGTTGAAGCTGTTATCACACACACAAAATCCCTTCCCTCCAAAAAATAAAATAAATAAAATGGCAACAATAATGGAAATTGGGAATTTGGGTGTTGGATTTAGGCCTCAAATTGCGATAAATTCGACTGGAAAATGGCGTTGCAAGCAATTTCTTGGTCAAAAAATGCAAAACAAGAAGAGTTTTTTGCTTGTATGCTCTGTTGCAAATCAAAAAGAAGGTAAAGTTTGTTCTTTTAGTGAAGAAGAAAATGGTCTAATTGAAGCTCTTATTGGTATTCAAGGCCGCGGTCGCGCTGCTTCACCTCAACAACTTCAAGTTAGTTCACACTTTTTTATCTCCAAAATAAATTTCCTTGTTTTGTATGATATTTTGTTCTTGTTGTGCTTTGTTATGGTTGATGTTGTGGAGGATACGGATTAGGTTAGTAGGTAGTAGTGATTTGTCTTGCTATCCATATGTACTATTGTACTAGTAGTTGTAGTATTGCTCCTGTAGTTTCTTGTCCTTCGATTTCTGTTATTGTCTGCTGTGTCTTGTACTTTCATGATAAGTACTAGTATTTTACTTTGTTATGTTTTTACTTTCGTTACTTCTTTTTCTAGACTACTTTGGATTATTTTTCCTTGAGTCGAGGGTCTATTGAAAATAGACTCTCTACCTCTGAGGTAGGGGTAGGTTTGCGTACACATTACCCATCCTAGACCCCACTTCGTGGGATTACATTGGATATGTTGTTGTTGTTGTTGTAGTTTATTGGGTTCTAGGTAAATTACTGGATTTGTGCCAAAGTTACTGAGTTCTGCTGAACCTGTAAGCTGCATTGTGGCTCCGCTCATGGCTTAGATAAGATACTATAGACGATATTATAACGCAGAGATTGAAAATGTGTGGGCTATAAAGTGGATTAAGTAGTTTGAAGCATGTAATGTTAGAGTGATTACACATTAGAATGGAAGAAAAAGATCCATATATGTGATATTTACGAGTTGGAAATAAGTTTTAGACTTATTAGAGAACTTATAATATCATTACTACTTCTTTTTATATATAATTTATGTTTCATTTTTATTTAATGATCGTAAACAACCTCTCTACCTCCACGTGTTAGAGGTAAGGCCTGCATATACTCATGGACCTAATTTGACATGGTATTAGAGTCACGCCCATTGGGTCTGGTGTGGACCGTGCAAAGAGTTGTGAATATATTCCCGGTCCTTGAATATCATGCTCCAGATTGAACAGTGGAACTCCGGATAAAGAATGTCATATTAGATTACACCGTGTATGTTGTTGTATTTAATTATGATAATGATTGAGTTGAGCATAAAAGAAGCAGTAAGGATTCATATAGCCAACCCTAACTTGTTTGGGACTGAGGCATAGTAGTAGTAGTTGTTATATTTATTGTTAACATTAGTTGAGCTTAAATATAGAAGTGGAAATCATATACCCGAGTTATGTTTGATTATGCAGGAGGTTGAGAATGCTGTTAAAGTTCTCGAAGGATCAGAAGGTGTTTCTGAACCGGTGAGTATTGTCTTTGAGTGCTTTCGCTTTCATTGCATTCCCCTTGTACTCATTTCTTATTGTTGATTATGATAATTGTGATTGCATACTTGCGAGAAAAAGATACTAAAAACGATAAGTTATGTTGTTGCAATGTAAGTAACAAAAGGGATTTGAAAGTTTGCAACTTTACAATGTTGTTGGTGACTTGGTGTTATATTTACATGGGCTAATATCTATAGACAAGCTCGAGTTTGATAGAGGGTCGGTGGCAGCTGATGTTCACGACTAGGCCAGGATCAGCATCTCCTATTCAGGTTAGATGTTATACTTTTTGTTTTCTGTACTTTCAGCCTGTCGACATTTTCTGGTGCGTAGATTAGTTAGAGAGCTGAAACGAAACTACAGTACAAAAGACTAGACTTTATCTAGTCTACCTCAAAACATCTCCACCAAGAGAGAAGCAAACAATATACAATGCTCTACACTCGCCAAAATACACGGATTCCGGGTTTGAAATGTTGAAATGAAGGGGAACCAAGAAAAGAGTGCGATTGGGATGAAAATGAGCACACCCATACCAGCATCAAACAGACGAGCAACTGAACGGAAAGACTTCCACATCCCCATTTTCTTGATTAGAGGCTTCCATGCTGCAGCAATCTGTTGAATGATGACACATGCATTTGCGGGAAATTAATACAGTCCAGAAGGGATAAAGACAAGATTTGAGTAAAATGTTTTCAGTGAACACTAATGTATATTGTTCACTACTTGGCAGGGGAACTTGAATTTATCCTACTTATAACTTGTATGATAGTTTCTTAACGAGAGTACAGGATGTCCCGTACTGCAATCAGTAGAGATGCCAAACCTACGAAACTACAGTACAAAAGACTAGACTTTATCTAGTCTACCTCAAAACATCTCCACCAAGAGAGAAGCAAACAATATACAATGCTCTGAAATGAAGAAATGATAGTCAATATTGATTTAGTAGACATACTAAAAATCGATACTGTATTGTGGATTTCAATATTCTCATTTTCTTGGAATTGTTATTCTGTGTAAGTGTCCCAATAGAAAGAAGTAAATTTAATTCGTTAACGTTAGCATTGATCATAACATCAGCAAATATCTTCTCTTCCTCGGGGGCAAAAGGCAGTAACGAAAACGTGGGGTTGTCTAACTTATCGTTTTCCTAATATGAGCCATTTTGCAGAGAACGTTTGTCGGGGTTGACTCATTCAGTGTATTTCAAGAAGTGTTCCTTAGAACGAACGATCAACGTGTATCCAACATTGTTAAGTTTTCTGAGGCAATAGGTGAGCTGAAAGTAGAGGTATGTATCTTTTATCCAGTTTACTGAATATTGTAAAGTTTTTCGAAGTGGAGATTCATATAGCCGACCCCAACCTGTTTGGACCGAGGCGTAGTTTTCTACTTCAGTTTTGAACAATAATTTGGCTCTTTTGTATCTTACTGAATGCAAGTCTTGTGTTCCTCAGGCACTTGCAACAATCAAAGACGGAAAACGTATTCTTTTCCAGTTTGATAGAGCAGCTTTTTCGTTCAAATTTCTACCGTTCAAGGTTCCGTATCCTGTACCTTTTAGACTTCTGGGAGATGAAGCTAAGGGCTGGTTAGACACAACATATTTGTCTCCATCCGGGAATCTCCGTATTTCAAGAGGAAACAAGGTAGGAGTACGTAATTAGCTCGTGTCATTTTTTCTGTTTTGCTTTTCCTCACTTCCTTCAAAAACTATGCATTTTTGGAGGGTCCAAGCAACATAGCGTAAAATCAGTTAATGTATACTATCAGCTTCTTTGTAACGGGCAATCAGTTAAGCATTTAAGGGCCACAAACTATACTGATATAGTGCAGGGAACTACATTTGTGCTGCAAAGGGAAACTGAACCAAGGCAAAAGTTGCTTTCGTCCATTTCAACGGGTACAAGGGTAGAAAAGGTACAAATTTCGTTTGTTTCTTGTGAAATCCTGTTATAACATGTGTTGGTTCTGTGATTAATAATTTGCTTGATGTGAAATTTAACAGGCAATTGACGAGTTTATTTCCTTAAACCAAAATGTCGCGAATCCTGAACTGGAACTCCTCGAGGGAGAGTGGCAAATGATATGGAGTTCACAGGTATCTGTCCAACGTCTCTTTTCCTTTCAAATGCAAGCTTTGATAAGTGTGTCGCACTACTTTGAGATCTAGAACATAACTTACGAGTGACAAATATTTGACGATGAATCCAGTTATTATTGTATATTAACTTGAGGTCGATGTACGAATCTATAAACTTCAAATCCTGAATCCGACTCTGATATGAATTTAACCTTAACGAATGAAGAAAAGATAAGTTCTAAACATGTTGTATGGTTATATCAGATACTTAGCGCTTTTAACTTGGAAATGACTGTGATTTACGAATACACTTAATAAAACTCCTTTTTCCGAATAGATCATTCATTTCTCGTATCATATATTAACTTGAGGTTGTTATTTGCTTTACAGGTTGAAACAGATAGTTGGTTAGAGAATGCTGGCAACGGTCTGATGGGAAATCAGGTGCATAGGCCTCTTCATTCTGCTGTTTTATTATCTCTATCGACTTTGATATCTTTGGTCACATACTATACTTTCTTATTCGGAATTTGTGTTGTTCTTTCTAGATTGTCAAACCAAATGGACAGTTGAAGTTCCTCGTTGGCATATTGTTCGGTATTAGGTTCTCCATGACTGGCAAATATGAGTAAGTACTTACCATTTCCTTTTGAAATATGTCCTTCGTATTCAGCTATCGATATAAATGACTTGTGAGAGAGCTTCTTTTGCCTCAGTTATTACCTAACGAGAGAGAGAGAGAGAGAGAGAGAGTCGATGCAAAAGTAGTTTTTTACACTATGAAATGTTAGACATACTGAACTCTGGTAACTACGTTTTATATAGACTAGAAGCCAGAGAGATACTAAGGTATAGGGAGTGAGTGAGCTTGATCACCTAGGAGGCCTTTTATTTGGTATGCTCGTTAAGCTTAACTGCTCGTCTTCTAATATAGGAAATCTGGAAGTAACACGTACGATGTCATAATGGATGATGGAGCAATCCTGGCTGGTATGTATGGGATTCCAGTAGAAATGGAAAGCAAGTTCACCATAGAAATACTGTAAGATATATCGATCTATTGCAGACATAATGAAATTAACTGTCATCAATCGTTATGCTATCCTCTTACTTTGTACAATGCAGATATACCGATGACAAGATCAGAATTTCACGCGGATACAACAAAATTCTCTTTGTTCATGTACGCGTAGACGGATCCAAGAAGAAGTCATGACTCTCAAGATATCCATAGTTACATTAAGGCCAATTTGTTATGTTAAAACTTCAAGCATTAGTCAAGTATTTCTCAGATTGTAACTTATATTCAACTTGACAAGCACTTCATTTTGGCATCTATAACAACAACAAGTATCCAGTGTAATCTCACAAGTATGGTCCGAAGAATATAGAATATACATATACCATACTCCTACTTTTGTAGGACAAAGAGGTTATTTCCGATAGACACATTTTTGATTTTGGCATCTATTTTTGAAAATTAGGAGCAGAATAAAACCAACATGAAAGCATTTGCAAATGAGGAAGCTCTAAATCTCTAATACTCCCTCTGTCCTAATTTATGCGACACATTTAGTTTTTCGAGAGTTAAACAGTTTAAGTTTGACCGAGAATTTGCTCATGGAATCTTGAAATTTTTTAAAATGAAATTTATATATTTGTAAACTACGTAAAAAAAAAACTATAAGTCACAATAATTGACAATTTGGAATATTTTAAAGTATACAAAAAATTTACGATCAAATATAGACCTGTTTGAATCTCGAAATCCGAAAAGTATCACATATATTGGGACATATCTCGAAATCCGAAATGAGTCACATATTTATATTCTCTTCGTTCCAATTTAAGTGACTTAGTTTGATTTGATACAGAGTTTAGAAACAACGAGAGATTTTTGAATATTGTAATCATAAATTAAAGATGTATGTAGTTCTTCAAATCTCCGATCTTAAATTTGTCACACAGACTGTTGAAACTGAAAAACTTACTACATATAGAAAAAAACACTCTTTCTATAACAAACCAAAAATAAAAGGAGAACACTTATACGACAACAGAGGGAGTGTATATATATATATATATATATTAAAAAATTCACTAGATATCTATAAATATTTAGCTATGGCCTGAATTATTATTACACATTAACTTGAGGTTGTTACGCAGATTAATAAACTTCAAATCTCAAATTCGATATCACATTTCTATACAACTCAATTATATTAGGTAGAAAATGACAAACACAGTCCCTTATGTATGAAGATAATTCCAAAATAGTCCTTTAAATATAAAATTAATTAAAAGTATCTATCTATAGTGATATTAAAGTTCAGGGTCCCTTTTTGCATTTTATCCAAAAACAATGGGGCTAAAACAATAATTCCTAAACTTTAGCTCCACTTTCAACCCGAAAAGCCCAATCAAGATCCGACAACCCGGTAGCTATATATACACCTATAGAGACACCGAAAAATCAAGAAATTTGATAAATTCAACCGAAGCTTTGAAGGAGAATTCTGGGTATGTATTTTTTTTTTTAATTTTTAATTTTTTTTATGGTGTTGCTTAATAATTTTCTGTAATTTTTATAGGGTTGTGATATCTTGAGGATTTTGCATTTTGAAGTTTTTTTTGTACAATGGAAAGTTCTGTAGCTGTAGAAAATGATAGTAATCCCCCAGGTAATTTCCTTTAACAAAGTAAAGATTGTTTTTTTAATTCAATTTTTTTGAGTTTTTGCAAAAAAAATTGAGTGGGTTGAGCTAGATTAGCTGTTGTTGTTGAATTAGCCAAATAATTAGGGGATTATGTATCTCGGGTGTGACTTAGTGGTCGATGAAGTGGGTTGAGAATCAGGAGGGGTTCAGGTTCAACTTTTGTTCAGCTGATTGTGACTTGGCACGGAGTTTTAGAAAGTAAAAAGGAAATTTTTGAATTTTGTGGTGTTAAACTAAAGACAGGTAAAATATATCAAAATGTCATTTAAAGTTTTGTAGATCATGTTTTGGTTCCAATTATTTTATGTGTTCTTAGGCTTGCTTCTTAAAAGCATTTTATTGTAAAAATTCTTGAATTGAAGGACTGTGTGAAAGCACTATGGCCAACATTATTCTAAACTGAGAGCGTGTGATGAAACGTTTTAACGGTTTGATTTTTAAAGAGAACTGCAAAATAAGCTGAAATGAAATGAATTGATAGAATTTGAGATACATTGTGTTGATATTGGATAATGTTAGGGGTGGAGCCAGCTCAGTAGCTTTGGCTCAAACCCTCTGTTTGTACAAAAACTCATTTAATACGTATAAATAATTTATTCAGAACTCAGTAAGGAAAAGTATTTATGGTTTAGAACCCATAAACTAAAATCTCTGGCTCCACCTCTGAATTAATGTCTGTCGTAGCAATAGTTGCCTATATATAGAATTTAAATGGCAACGGTTCCTAACTAGTTGCCACGTACTTTTCGACTTGCTCTTTTAAGTCTCCATTGTTGGATTGTGGCCGTTGGTCGTGAGGATAGTCGGCAGTTTTCTTTCAGTCCGCTTTCTTGCATTTTATGGATTATGTCAGTTGAATAGTCTGTTCATTGTCCTTTAATTTGTAGAAAGTAGTTACTTCTTATTTGATATTTGGTGAAAGAGTTCTCCTGGACTTTGGTTAGATATGGGAACTTTTCTTTGATAATTTGCTAATGTACTAAAACGCTTTAGACTTAGTCTGTTCTAGTTGTGGTTATATCCATGCTTATCTAGCTCACTCTTACTATTTAAGCTTCATCTGTCATCATGAAGATCCAAAAACGTTTCTCCAGTTGATAGCTGATATGGATTCATGGATCTGGTCTCTGATTCGGCGAAGTGATCCTTGGTTTATCTGGACTGTCCCTCGGTCTCACTAAACAAGTTTTTTGCTCTGCTAGTCCTTGGTTTGCTTGCATTAGCAACTGCAATATTCTTCTGCTAGACTGGTCATTGGTTCGGCTAAAATAGGCTTCAACTCATGTCCTTTTTTTGTTGGTTTGTCATTTTGATTCACGCTTAATCAATGTATTTTATTCCTGTATCTCGTGAGAAGCAGTTGCTGACTGATCCTGAACTGTAACAGCGTACTTCAAACTTTTTAAAAGGCAGTAACTCTCCCTAGACGAGATTCGAACTTGTCTTGCTCCAATTGGGCTTCGTGGATTGGATCCAATGTTACCCCTGGTTTCTCTTCTTGAATGTTGTGGATGTGGACAAACTTTGTGATGACCTATTAGCCAGCAACCTAAACCCGTTGGCCATACCTTTGTTTGTGAGTCAAGCTCTTCTAGTCTAGTCCAGGACCATATTTAAATTTAGGTGTCAACAATGGCTCACTAAGATTTCTTTTCTTAAAAGTATAAACATTAAACAGTTTCTTCTTCCCTTTCACTTTTCGTTAGTTATTGGTAGTTGTTCTAACTAATATCTTGTTTTCTTCTGTGTTAATCCATAACTCTATGTTCATTTCCATGTGTTGCCAGATGAATAAATGTATCTCTCTGTTCAATTTTACAGAAATTCATCATTCTAATCCTCTCCCAAATTTTATTAGTCAGATTTGGTACTAGTACCAAAAGTTAAGCTTTAAGGAACCAAATCTAATCATTTCGTTATCTTACTTCGAGTGCAAATAATTACTTTCTAAATTTTGAAATATTGAGGTCAAATATCACTCACAAAACATAGTAAAAAGTTGACAATCAAAGTTAATTTAGATTTCATGTTTCAGTTACCCTTTTTATTCTTATCAAGATGTAACAAACACATGGTTTAAGTGCTTATGGGATTGCTTCTTTGATGTCTGCTTCAGAGGATGATGTGAAGGAGAGGTGTTGGGACCAAAGAGAGGCGCTGCCGGGTGAGCCTCGATGTGTCGTATGTGGCCGCTATGGTGAGTACATTTGTGATGAAACTGATGATGATATTTGCAGCTTGGAATGCAAAGGTATATTGTTGTCGCGGCTTGCAAAATCGCGGCAACCAACTTCTCGTCCATGTCCTGTGAAGTTACCAGCAACTGATGAGTGCTATTATGTTAGGGATAATGATAAATCTGAAGTGAATCCACTAACAACTGACCAGACTGAACTTCTAAGAAGGAAACTTGATATTCTTGTGAAGGGAGATACTACACCGCCTCCCATCTTGTCATTTGCTTCTTGCAAGCTACCTCAGAAGCTTCTCGAGAATATTGAAGTTGCTGGTTATGAAATCCCAACTCCTGTTCAAATGCAAGCAATCCCTGCTGCTTTAGCACGGCAAAGCTTGCTTGTTTCAGCGGAGACTGGTTCTGGTAAAACTGGCTCTTTTCTAATTCCTATAGTTTCTCAGTGTGCAAAATTCAATGAAGAGCATTTCCAAAACCAACAACAACCATTAGCTATGGTTCTCACACCTACTAGAGAACTCTGCATACAGGTAGAGGATCAAGCTAAGGTGCTCGGGAAGGGTTTGCCATTCAAAACTGCATTGGTGGTAGGTGGTGATGCCATGGCAGGACAGCTCCACCGCATCCAGCAGGGAGTATCTTTAATTGTGGGAACTCCTGGAAGGCTCATTGACCTTTTAACGAAACACGAGATTGAACTGGATACTATTTCAATTCTTGTTCTTGATGAAGTTGATTGCATGCTCCAAAGAGGTTTCCGTGAGCAGGTGATGCAGATTTTTACGGCTCTGTCTCAACCTCAAGTGTTAATGTATTCCGCTACAATTCCTAAAGAAATAGAGAGGATGGCAAGCTCAATGGCCAAAAAAGTTACTGTCATCTCTGTTGGGAAGCCAAATAAACCTAATCAGGCTGTCAAGCAGTTAGCTATTTGGGTAGACTCGAAGCGGAAGAAGCAAAAGCTTTTTGATATTTTGATGAGCAAGCAGCATTACAAGCCACCAGTTATTGTATTTGTGGATTCTCGACTTGGAGCAGATCTCCTTTCTGAAGCAATAACAGTAAGTACTGGGCGAAAAGCATTATCAATTCATGGTGAGAAATCCATGAAGGATAGGAGAGAAATTGTAAGATCATTTCTAGTTGGAGAAATTCCAGTTATTGTGGCCACAGGGGTGTTGGGTCGAGGAATCGATCTGTTGACTGTGAAACAGGTTATTGTGTTTGATATGCCGAATTCCATCAAGGAGTATGTGCACCAGGTGGGAAGGGCATCTAGAATGGGGGAGGAAGGTACATCAATTGTCTTTGTGAATGAAGAGAATAAGAAATTGTTTCCTGAGTTGGTTGAAGCTCTTAAAACATCTGGTGCTGCAATTCCCCGAGAGCTTGCTAATTCACGGTATTCTGTTGTCTCTTTCTCTGCTGGCAGAGGTCAGAAAAAACGAAAACATGGTTTCTGAAGATGTTGCTCCCCTTCCTCTTCCTTAACATTAAGCTCCCCATGCTAAGAATTAAGAAGATACCTTTTACTGAAGCTCTCCTCTACTGCAAATGACCTGCAATTACCCCCAACTGCTTCTTGGACCTGGCGGTCAAACTTTATTGCTTAGACATTAGCCCTCCTTTGGTGTTCACAAGTTCTCTCAGGCAGCTGGCCTCTGTCAGACACACGGTCACACAGTATGTAGGACTGTATGCTGTGCAGTGTGCATATTTTATACGTGATGATTTTCTCGTGCTAAAAGGAGATTCTTCTCATTTGAAAAGATCTGGTGAACTGAAAACCAGCGCTGGATTCGCTTCTCAAAGCTGAAGCACCTATGGCTCGCAATGTTGAGGGAATTCTGCAGTTGCTACTCATTCTTGAGTTGTTTTCGTCAATCTTAAAAGTCAAAAAAGGCATATAAAGTTTTGGCGATGCTTGGCGGTATCTGCGGTTGGACTGGTAAGCATTCACCTTAGTCATTAATTTCTCATTGAAAGTTTGCTTGTCTAGCATAGAATCCATAATAGTTTTTGTGATATAAATACCTTTGACCGATTTTTTCTTGACTGTTTTTCCTCCATCAGTACATCCCGTTCTATCCATGACTTTGCACAGTTTGCATCAAGGGTACAGATGCCTTTGCTGTTTTTGGATTAAAAGAATCACAATAAGACAAGACTGCCAGAGGTGCATAATTGTGCGGGTCAACCAGCAAATTGTAAATTGCAGATAAATGAACTAAGTTACCATTTCCTTTGATGCTAGGAAGAGGCTCTCTGTTTGATTCTTTATAAGAAGAAGAAGCATAAAAAAACATGTCTCACCATTTATCAACTCTGAAAGATCTTTCTGAGAAAATGAGTGAAAGCTTCAACAAATTCTATCCCATCTCAGTTGTACTGGATTTGAGATTTAACTAAACCTCTTAAAGCTCCTGTATAAATTTCTGCAACTTGCGGCTAAATGGGCTTGATATCTTGCAAAACATTAGAGATCTTCATCCATTTCTTCCAAATAATTTCGGTAAATGAAGGGTTTGGTTTCATAATTATTTAAAAATTATGAAATGACATAATTACTTTAATTTTTTTATAAAACTAATTATTTCAAATCATTTAAAATTAAAGAAGCTCGATGATTAATCTATATTGTGGAGGTCCAAAATTGGGTGTCAACATCAGTCATATGAACGATAAAATGCAAGTTAAACGTGAGAAGATTGTGCGTACTATGTTCGAGGATTATATTAAAGACCAGTACATCATAATTTATGTTTATTTTTTTTAAAAGAAAAAACTTGATCAATAAATATTGTATTTTTCAAGAAAATCTTTGTGATAGTGTGTTGTGCAATTTTATAAACTTGTGCTTATTTAGTAAGATTGTATAAATAATTGAGATAATTTTAATGTTTTTATGTTTAAGAGAAAACATACAACATAAAAGGTTCAAATTGCATGTCCAAACAAAACTTCAACTTCATCTCATAATTTCAAATAATGACTTCCTTGCATGGTTAAACGGGCTCTTAGTTTGTATTCATTCCAATATGTATGCCAAATGAATCTCTAGTTATTTAAGAAGCATATTTGTATCCATGTATTTTTTTCATTTTGTATTTGTTTTTATTCTTTTCAGAATCTTGTATCATTTCTTAAATTGTATTCATTCCAATATGTATTTTATATGTCAAAACATTTGCATCATAATACAAATTATCGGGATCTTAATTCTGCCTATAATTAGAATTATCGAATTCGAGTCTGAGAACTTTTTCAAATGAAATGTTTTACTTCTTAATGGGCTAATAATCACGGCATTGAATCGCAAGTTACTACATGATTATAAAAGGAACATGGGCTAATACAAGCTACTAATCATTGTATAATTGAACATTAGAAATCATCTCATATTGATGGCTAAAACAAGTCATTCTTGACCCAGTATGAACATAAATAAAAATGAGTATCGTTCGCTAGGTCATTTAGGCAAATCAAAATTCGTCGGTTGGAATTTTAAAAAAAAAATGTTGGTACACACATGGAGTAATAAGTACGCTATGCAGAACACATAAAAACAATAAATCATTGATAATTTGTTGAGAAAAGAAGATGTAAAATAAGATTTATATTCTTCCTCTTCTTTTTTTTTCAACTGATTGACAAAATAATGTAAGTGCAATAATAATGAGGGATCATGTAGAGTCAAAATTATGATTTTACAAATCTGAAAACTATACAGTGACAGATTTTACAATAATTACCAACAACATAAAGCACTCTACCAAAGGCTCCTAAAAGTGATATATAGAACAATATGAACCACTGTTACTCTACAAGGTCAGAGGAAGATGAAGGAAGAGATTATAAACCAGTGTTTGGATTGTTTCCAGCAAGGATAAGAGAGATCTCCAGCCCTCGACTGAACGCTTGGTTGAACATAAGCCGGGTTTGAAATGTTGAAATGAAGGGGAACCAAGAAAAGAGTGCGATTGGGATGAAAATGAGCACACCCATACCAGCATCAAACAGACGAGCAACTGAACGGAAAGACTTCCACATCCCCATTTTCTTGATTAGAGGCTTCCATGCTGCAGCAATCTGTTGAATGATGACACATGTATTTGCGGGAAATTAATACAGTCCAGAAGGGATAAAGACAAGATTTGAGTAAAATGTTTTCAGTGAACACTAATGTATATTGTTCACTACTTGGCAGGGGAACTTGAATTTATCCTACTTATAACTTGTATGATAGTTTCTTAACGAGAGTACAGGATGTCCCGTACTGCAATCAGTAGAGATGCCAAACCTACGAAACTACAGTACAAAAGACTAGACTTTATCTAGTCTACCTCAAAACATCTCCACCAAGAGAGAAGGAAACAATATACAATGCTCTACACTCGCCAAAATACACATACAAAAGCTCTGCACAGGTACTAATCATGTAAATGATGCCAACTCAGTTATCAAACTGAAACAAAGGGAAAGTTACTGATCCAGGCTTAAGATTTTGAACTTTATATTTGCTTCTTTGATAGTTCGAGAAATTCTAATATTAGTGAACTTTCCTGTCCTTTTCTAATAATTATATTGCGCAAATGTTATCAATGTAATTAGTGTACCATAAGATATTTAATAAGCAAGAAGCAGCAGAAGACAGGACTTCAAGGAAAAGAGGACGTACTGAGAGAATTCCCCAACCAGTGGGTATGAATGCTAAGATGCATGCGAAGACATCCGTCACAGTAAGTTCTGTCAATACAACAGCAGCAGCTAAACCAGCAACGGCAAGCAAAAACGATAGGCCTTGGACAAAACGCAACAGCAACTGGAAATTAACTGATATTTTCTGGCTGAAAGTGAACACCTGTGGCATCGCAAAATAATGGATCTGATTTTAACATCCTCAAACTCAATATGATAAAACTTAAAACAGGTCACGAAACTTGGTTCGAACCTTGAAGAGGAGTAAGATGACAGCAAATGCAACCCATGAAAAACCATACACCTGATAAACAATAAAGCCACAAGCACCAGCAGTCAGCCATCACTCGATAGACAGTTAATGATAGTCACATCAAAATTGATTGTACAGGAAGACAAAGCAGTGAGAGTAAACTGTATGTGGTTTCGAATGAACTGTACGTGGTTCAAAGTTGAATCTGTATACTTCATTTAGATACATATCTTGTGCTTAATTCGATTGTAAGAACTAACAAAGAACTTTGTTCTCTCATCACTGACTGAGTGGTAGTGAAACTTGTTTCCACACAACATCAAATTTTATGAGCAGAAACTTCGGTTAAGAATTACTTTGGTCCTTCAGACATGTGGTAGATACAAAATCTATGTGCGTATACTGAACATTTTACAATTTGATGACAACTAGGCCTTTGAAAAATAGATAATGGTTAGAATAAACTGGCTCCCTCAGTAAAGCGGGTATGTTTTAAAAGATGGTCCCCCAAAAATACACATCACTTATCAAGTCTTGTAATTCCAAATTAAGACAGATGGGAAAAAATTATAACAAAAACAAATAAAATTTAGGCAAAGAGTAACAGTAATACCGTTAAAGATGTATTTGTTCCTTGAACATCTAACTTATAGACAATGCCGTATTGGAATATAAAAAATCGTAAACTAAGAATGGTCTCCATCACCCTTCCTTCAAAGGTTCGAATATGAGCCTGTCAAAAAACACGAAGTTGTCATCAATTTTTTTTAGAAAAGAATGAATGATATAAGGAATTGCCAATAGACTAAAGCTGCTACACATCGACAATTAATAAAAAAAGCAGTCAATGTACTCATCACACAACGAAGAAATTATAAAGAACAGTTCAAGGAATTACATGCCTTGAGCACATATATGTATATATGCTTAAACGTTACAAGAATTCCCATATTTAGTTCTGAAAATTTATATGCAGGGTCAAAAGCAAGAAAGGCAGACATAAATACAATCACAAAGGGGCTAAATAGATCCACTATAAGTAAGATCGGCATTAATTAAGAAAAGCAAAAAATAAAATGAAAGAGAAGAGTAATGACACAACACTACCCATTTGAAGTTCTTACAATCAGTTGTTTACCTTTATACTTTCACCAACTCATAATAAACCAATATAAATTCTTGAAATATGCTTTTGAAACCTTGGGGATAATTTAATGAAGGCATTCTGACAGTTAAATTGAGTCATCAGTTGAATTTAAATCACTGACAGGGACTTGACATAGGTGACAATGACCTATTTAAAATATCTACTATCAGTAGTTTTGCACAATACTAGACTATCTATCATTACCCCTATTTCATTATTCATTAGAGAACTGATGGAGATCAATAGTGAAGGTCAATAACCACATTCGTATCAAAGTATAGTTCATACCAGTTCTTCATCCCACCAAGCCTCCCAACTTTCTTCTCCTTTAACACCAATTCCACCTCTATAAAGAAGCCAGTTGGTCCAGTCACGGAAGTCTTCTACCGTCCTATAGAGGAACACAAGAATGATGACAACAAAAATGCAACTATATATGAACCTCCAAACATAATAAAACATTACTTACTTCTGCCATTCAAATCCTGCTGGGTTAAACAAATATGGAGCAAAAAGCCAAGAAATAGCCAAGAACCAACTGCTAACAGTGAGAAGTATGTAGGATAAAGCACCACCCTCGTTGTAGCCGTAAGCAGCATATACCACCAACAAAAGCACAATTTCCATGCTGAAGGTCAAAGATTGGTAAAACTTCCATTAGGACAGAAAAGAGCTATGACAAAAGATGACCACATAGAAGTGTGCACATGTGCATGCACGCAATCACACCAACACACACACACAAGGGCGTGAAGTTTCTGTACGCCGTATGCCTTACAGAGAGAGATAGAGAGAGAAATACCCCTTAACGAAATGACTGCGGGAGTAGAGCCTATAATTCTCTGTAAACTTGATGTGTTTAACAACGAATCCCCTACCGGTTGCATGATACTGTTAAAAAATAGGATTTTCTGATTAGATTTACACAGAGAAATAAGAATATTTGAGTAGCATAAGAAGATGGACCTACCTTTGCACCACCATGGAGGATGGTTCGACCAAAGTAATGTGTCCTAGTGCCAAGGGAGAACGTGAAGAAGACAGTGCAAAGCTGAAACTGCATAGTGACAAAACCAACAACAGCCTGCGACGACAAGAATGATGCTAGTGAGAATAGAAAATGGACAGGCAGAGAGAGCCATGAAAAATGTCATAAAATATAGCACTAGATTTTAAATGTGAAAGACAACAAAACAGAATTAGCAGCAGCATTTGATGAATCCTTCATAGAGATCAATTGCTTTCTCCATGATATTTTTCTTGAACTATTGCAAAAAGTTTTAGCATGAGACCTTTTTGATTAGATCTTCAATTAGTTTCTTTTTAATTTTTAAAGCAGTTATGTGAAGAAAAAGTGGTTTGAAGGTGTTTTTCAAGAAAAATTCTTTGCACTCACAAAACACTAAGAAATTTTCAAGAACACTACAGACACCAAAACACCTTTTCCTTTTACATTAACTTTTTTTGAAAAAAATAATTGAAGTTATCAAAACAACATAGCATTTTGAGAGGATATTGATGGACCGATTAGTGGGAATAAGACAAAAGCAGAAAAATATATCAACTTATAGCTAGGAAGGTAAAGTAGGTGCAGCAAACTAAGAGATTGTTTTAAAATGAAAGATAAGAAGCTAAGAAAATACTCAATGGTCACTGGAATAAATTTTTAACCATATCAAAACTCAAGTAATCAATCATTATTAGTCAATCATGAACTCGAACTCATTTGGTAAAGTAATGGAACTTCTTTAGGCATAATAGATCAAACTATGGCACAAGGACCTAAGAAACATACCCTTAGGAAACCTTGTTCCAGAATGAAACCCAGAATCATAGGAACCGCTGTGAACACACCAATCTGAAAAAGGAATTGCGCATTGAGAGCAGCAGTAAGAGCAGTATTCTGTAATATATTAGCTCTATCCTGAATAGTTGCACCAACACCAGATAATGCCTGGAGAAAAAATTGACAGCTTCAGAAAGAGGCAGAACATGAATATTAAATAAACATAATTCTTGAATATCTAACAAAAGGTTCACATAATTTGGAAGAACAAGTTTATTTGCTCCAGAATTATCAAAATGCTAACTGCACCATGACAATAACACTAGTGCAAAGAAATAGGTCGACTAAATGAGTAACCTTAACTTACTCGGGAAGGCAAAACTGTGCAACCCTATCTTAATAGCTTAAACATCTGGAGTTATAACTTGTACAAAATGTACCTCAAAGCTAAAAATCGTTCAGTACTTACCAGGTATGCCTTGCCGTAGAGAAAAGCATAAGCACTAAGAACTGTCAACTGCACAAAAGTTTAAAGTGTCTGTCAGAAATACCACCATATACCTGGAGGTGATAGCTGCAACAAGCATATAAAAGCACAACCCAGAACAAACCTCATGCAATAAAGTCTAAGAGATCATAACTAACAACAGAGACTTGTAGCAGTAAAATTTGAATTTGTACCATTGTGCAGAAGTAATATCCGACAGTTGTAAAGTAGAACGATAACATTCTGAAGAAATCAAAGAGCTGGCCAAGCCTGTAAACATCTCTGCTTAGAACTTGTTCACCATTACCACCAGCAACTTTGCCTTCAAACAACGCAATCTGATTGAGTCCAACATCTCGTCCCTTGCCAACCTGCATGGTCTTAGTTTAGGCACTGCAATCATATGTATTCAAAGACAGAAAGGTTGGAAATTTTTTACCTGGATGTACTCATGGTGAGTAATATTTCCCTGCCGTAGCGTTGAATTAAACCCTGCATTTATACTTGAAAGTATTTAGACTGTTTGGCCAAACATCCAAAATCTGCTTATTTGGAGGTGTTTTTTGGCCAATCTTTCTAAATAGTGCTTTTGAGTGTCACGTTAAGAAAAAGACTTGTAAAGATTTGCTTTACAATTATATTTAAATACACTAGTAACATGTAGCTGGTTGAAGATTTAAGAGAAATGAACCAAAAGTACATATGCAGTCCAAACAAGACGACGCAAGCTGAGAATAAGTATGCTAGCAGCAGAGAAGAATCATATGAACCTATAAGCTATAGCGATTTACACTAATCCAGGAGATATCCTCTTATGTGAGAAAGCTTCTAACCAAGAGGATGTAAAATGGAGATGCACAACATGCATGCCAGTGGAGTGCTCAGTAGCAAATCGGTTACCTGCAAAGATGTCTTCACTGATATTAATCACACGTGATGCTTTGCTGATACCACCTCGAGTAATATGGAAAATTCTGTCAAAGACGTCTGGATGTCCATAGTGCATACGAACTCTGAAGAATTTCACAATCTGTCACAAATTGACTCCCTGTGCAATAAAAATATCATCATAATAAATGCCTACTCACTTCAAAGGATTTGCCAGAACACGTTGGCCCATTGTCACAAAGCTAGCTTCTTGGTTAGACATGAAGGACGCCAACGAAGAAACACTGAAACATAAAACCCATATAAGATGGCTGTTCAGAAAACACAATGACACAAGCATATTTCATCAGATTCAAAATTACCTGCCAGTGAACACATGCTCCCTAACACCGAGAATTGTAGGAAGATGAATGCCATAATCTTGGAAGAACTCCTCAAGAAGATTTCTCACCTTCAGAGCCTCTTCAAAATAATTATCCTGTGGTAGATCAAAACATAGTGAGAGGTCGAGGTAAGATTGGGTATATCAAATGAAATGGAGTCTCACTTGTTCTGTTAGTGGTAATATAAATATGTAACTCGCCTCAGACAATCAAAGATGAAAGGTTGGTTTGTTTATCTGTGTGACAGGGAAAATCTATGAAGGCTAAGAGAAGCAACTAAAACATACAAAATAATAAAAACAATAAAGAGAGAAGAAACTAGAAAGCTTGCTCGCAAAATTTGCAACATCGCAGTATCAATGTGCAATCAAATTGCAAAACAAAATACAATAAAGCAAGATAAAACTGTAACACTAAGAAGATACTATGAATGAAAAAAATATGTGCGAATATCATTTGACAAATAACAAGATAGAGAGACTGTTTGAAGAGGTGTACAACAAGCTGATCCAATAAATACATTCATAAACAAAGATGTTATTATCACAATAAATTACTCAAATAGTCGTCAAAAAAGATAAAGTTTCTAATTACGACTGTACAGAGTAATTAGAAGCGACTAAATAGAAACATCTGGATGAAGATAGTTGGGGTCAGTTAGAATACTCATTAATATATAAAAGGTAAAAATACGAATAAATAACTGGCCCAAGGTGCTGAAGTACTGAGGGCACAGTAGAAGACTAAGAAATGGGCTGTGGAGAGCCAAGCAGAGGGTAAGGGGGCCAGGATCTGTGGTCAAAGGATGAAATTACAAGTACTAAAACAAGAAAATTAGTGTGTAGGGCTGTTGGGAAGAAGTTGTTGTAGGATAAATCAGCAAGATCTAATCTGTAAGTTGTGTATTGTATTGTGCTCAAATTTTAGGTGAAAACTAGTCATCAACAAGCATCTCCAGCAAATATGGGACATGGAAGCAAGACCAAAAGTTCTCCATGTTTTCTGTTGTACTTAAGATAACAACCCTTCCCCCACCCCAGAAAAGATCCAACTTGGAGGTAAGATTATTTAACAACACATTTTTTAGGACCAAAAGTAGTCTTCAATTTTAGGAAAAAGTTCGAATTGTTCTAATTTTCTCCCTCAAATGTAATAAGATTCATAACAGAATGTGCACGATTTGATAAAGTTTCCAGTGCTGGTCAGGGGAAGAAAAATTAGCAACCATGTTACCAAAGACATGTTCAAGGAGTAGGAAGGCAGCTCGCATGGTGAGTTCACCGTGTTCAACTACATGCGAATTTGATTCTACGAGACACTGACATGACCTAAGAGAGCTCACTGGTGAACTACCCACCTTCCACCAGGTAGGTGGAAAGTTCGATCTCATAGTAATCCCCTTCAATATTCCCCTCCCCATCCCCTGTGAGGTAATAAAATATTTGGCAAAAAAAAAGGACACGATCAGAGTATGTAGCACAAAACATTGTATACTTCTACAGGTTTAGAGATTGAAACTAGAGAACTGGCAGAATACAAGTTCTGAAAATTATTAGCAATAATTTTAGGTCAGTTTCAAATCTTTACTAACCACTTTGATAAGCCTCACAAATGGATAGGGAAGGGAATTAAGTTAGCCAAGAGTTTTGGAGCATCAAAAGCAATAGTATCAGCTTATCCAGTAGTTTCTTATTAAATTACCAAATGTTTAACCAGATGTCATGTTTGTGTAGAAATTCTATCATATTTGGGGATTAATTCTTCAGAAAAAATTAGCAGCAAAGTATCAGCTGATAAGAAGTTCAGCCTTATAACAAAAGTTAAAACTTGGGTATGTTGCCCACAGGCATAACTTCTAACTTTTGCCCATAAGGCAGACATTCAGGACATTTAATGACAGTGTACTTGCTCAATTGACTAGAAGTTCTGCCTTATAGGAAAAAGTTAGAACTTAGGTATGTTTCCTATCAAGCATAAGTTCTAAATTTTGCCCATAAGGCAAATGTTCAGGATGTTTACGTTAGAACTTATGCCTGATGGGCAACATAAATTCTTCCCAACAAAGTTTTTCAAGTTAAGGTCATATCTTAAAGATTTTACTAAGCAGGGACAAAAATTCAAGGTCGAACACTTTGGGGGACACTAGGGGCGTAATTTCCTCCGCGGAAAACTCAAGAAGCAAGTTACATGCACCAGAAGCTAGCTAAAATACTGCCAAAAGTTTCCATGACAACAGATACCACTCATGTATTCGCAGAAAACCTAGGCCATCACGTAACAAAATCGTCGGGGAATCCTAGATTTATCGCTGTTGATTAGACCCCTCCTTGCCCTTGGAAGGGAATAGGAAATGTGCTAGATTCCAACATAAGTGAGTGGACGAGGACTTGATATAACTACTATAATTTGTAGGTGAGAAAATTACTTATTGTGCAGCTACCAGCAACATATATATTAGAGAGAAGCATCGCTGTCACACAATTTTTCCTGCCAGTGTGTCACTCTCTGTCAGCATTGTGCACAAACCAGTACCACTGGGAGACACCTCACAATTGTGTGAACCAGCTCAAGAAAGCCTACTACCGGATAGTGCTTCACGCACCTCATGCGCTGCCACCTGCACCTACCTTTTGATGTCATGAGGCAATGCCTGTGGTCTTTTATGGCCACTCTCTTCACACAGTTGAGTCACATTCCAACATCACCTATCCAGGTTTCTCTACATACAACTTTCCGACCAGGCAGTCACCTTTCATGGAGAGGTTTCACTGTTCCCGGAGAGTTTCCTATTTCTGACTTATTTTTGTTGTATTGTTGGGACTCAATATCATAATCAGATCCAACCCAATTCTTTGCACACCCGATGTTGGGCTCTATATTATGCTGTTCATGCTCTAGTTGCTAGCACTGGCGTGCGAGGGTCGTAGATTCCCACATCAGTATGAGATGGTGAACTTGGTCTCCTTATATGGTCTTAGGCAATCCTCACCTCATGAGCTAGCTTTTGGGGTTGTGTTATGTCAAAGGTTCATTTCTTATAAATATGCATTTTTTAAAAAGAAAAATAAAGGTAGAAAATTAAATGGTTCTAAGATGTTGATAAAGGGCTGAACTAGGTACTTCAAAGAGTTGATAACAAAATTATTCTGTAGAACTATTAAAAGAATTTTGCACTTCATTTCACCACTATACTCACTGTGGAAGGGTTTTCTTCAACATAAACCCAACATATCACTTAGTTATTGGAGCATATCTCCCTCCCCTGCTCGCTCTGTTTTTATTCGGAACCCAGTTTCACCACTCTATCTCACTATGGCCACCCTGCTGGAGAAGATCAGGCTCTAGTTAGGACTTAGATATGAACACCCCCCTTTTGTTAGAATCCACCCTAAAGTTTCTTAGTAAACAAGGATCATCACCTATTTATTGGAAGCCAAAAAAAACTCAAGAGGGCCAAAATGGCCGTATACAAGAGGTATACCAAAAGGTACAGACTAACAGTCAACAAAACATTAAATGCTTGGCTACCTGGTTCATGTCAATTGTTTGCACTGCATTTCCACGTGTAAAGACAATGGCGTGATTTTGATTTTCAGGTTTTCCTTCACCAAGTTTAGGATTTCCAGGCAATTTAATTGAGTAGATTTCCTGCACTCATGTAGAAAAGAACAAGCAAGTACAACCGTTACAATTTTGAATGTACAAGGCAAAAAGTCCAACACTGAAAATGATATCTTATCAAATACAAATTCAGAATATTATACTACTTTTTTTTATAATCAAAACATTTCCAGAAAAAGAATATTATATTACTCTACATAAAATTCCTGCAAATGGCTGAGGAAAGCACCAATCAGAAAACAGCACCTCTCATCTTACTCATTGCCTCTCATCCTACCTCTCATCCTACTTTTGATTGTTTTATTACCAGAATTAAGAAGACAACAGTTGTAGCAAACTCTTACAACTGCAATTCACATTCTTATGTTATTGTTTGTTCGTCAATCATTACTTTATGACCATTTATCATAGCCAAGACTTGTTCCAAAAAGACAGACTTTTATGCTTAAGTGCCAATGACCATGCAAGTGATTCATTTTGCTTCCCTTTTCCTACTTGCATCAAATTTGTCTAGTTTAGAACCCGAAATTCACCCTCAAAGGAGGAATATCCTCGTTGTAGATCCAATTGGTGATGGAGAACTGTAGATGTAAGCTTCTGTGGTGTCTATGGGAAGCTTCCATTTAATTATTTGCAAATGTAGAACTTAACCATGAGATTTCATTTAGCCCACTTATGTTGCCACTTGCCATCCAAAACAGCTAGAGACCACAAGGTCCAAGACAACATATTTTGCCTGTATACTTCCAACAAACTCCAACTATTGTTACCGTTTGGAATAGCTTGAGTTGAAAAGGTCCAAGTCAATACTTAAAAGACCCTTTTTTTCATTACACAACTTAAAGAACTGAACAGATACAGGCTGAGATATACTCATTCTAATTTCTAGGGGTGTAGAAAGTTGTAATAACCCAAAAAGGACCTCTAGGACTATCAACCCCAGGACCCAACTTATAAAACCACTTACTTCCTTTTCCCATGTATGTAGGGACATTTTTAGTTTGAGATGCAACAAAGCGCCATTTCCCCATGTTGACATTTTAGAACCTCAACACAAGGTAGGGTAATTGCAAATATAGCAAAAGCCTAACAGGAAAAGAACTCACTAAACAGCACTAGTAAGAGAAGACCCAGCTTCATTCAGATTATGCTTCAAATTCTAAAGAGCTGATGCAATTTTTTTAATAATTTACTGAACTCCAAAGCACAAACAGTTGCATATTTTGTACCACTATTTACGTATATTACTGTGAGAAATATAAGAGAAGAATATTATTGAACCGTTGTTGTGTCTACATTATTACATTGAGATCCTATTTATAGACACTAGAATACAATCCTTTACCAAGTAGGATACTATTTACTATTCCTATTCCTATTTGTATTCCTATTCCTATTCTAAATAGTAAACCTATTGCTATTCTAATAGGATTGTATAAACCTATTCATCTTGTAACACTCCCCCTCAAGCTAGTGCATACAATTCATGTACCTAGCTTGTTACATATGCAATTAATACGAGGAACAATGAGGGGCTTGGTGAGATATCTGCAAGTTGATTAGTCGACTTCACAAAATTGACAGTCGATCTCAATGTTCTTGTCTTCTCATTAAATACTGGATTTGATGCATAATGTCAGTCAATCTCAATGTGCTTAATCTTCTCATGAAATACTAAATTTGATGCATAATGCCGATAAAACACAGAGGGATAAAATTACAGTGTTGAACTTCCCAAACCAAACTTGCAAAGATTGTTTCAAACCATAGAGTGACTCACATAATCGACATACAAGGCTACTAAACTCCCCATGAGCAACAAAGTGCTAAAAATCTAGTATAAAGTATATGGATCATGTTGGAATCAATAGATGAGTCGATATTAAACAAGTCACCGAAAAACTGGCCGGAACATGCCCATATGCCGGAGTGTTAGATTTGATGGCTAAAAGTGATCACAATCTAAGAAATAAAATTATATGGGTAGGGTCGGAATGATGTCACGACCCAACTAGAAAATATAAATTATATAGGATGGTTCGAATTGATGGAACGACCCCATTGAAAATGAGAAATAATATGGGTAGGGTCGGAATGATGGCACGACCCTACTGAAAAAGAAAAGTTATACGGGTAGGGTTGGAATGATGGCACAACCCTACGCAAATCAGATTTGAGGAGTCACCGGAAAGACGAATGGAACTATGCAAATCAAATCTGAGGAGTCACTGAAAAGACACATGATGCTATGCAACTCAGATATGAGAAAATAGTTCGGAAAAATCCACGGTACTACACAAATTAAATATGAAAAGTAGTCCGAAGAGATGCACGGTGCTACGCAAATCGGATATGCAAAAAAAGGTAGTCACCGGAAGGATGGCACGGTGCTACATAAATTATATATGAAAAAGTAGTAACTGGAATGATGGCACAGTGCTACACAAGCCAGAAAAGAAAAAGTAGTCACCGGAAAGATCGCACGGTGCTACACAAATTAAATATGAAAAAGTAGTCATCGGAATGATGGCACAGTGCTACACAAATTAATTAAGAAAAAGTAGTCACCGGAATGATGGCACGGTGCTACACAAATTAGATATAAGAAAGTAGTCACCGGAATGATGGCACGGTGCTACACAAATTAGATATGACAAAATAGTCACATGAAAGATACACGGTGACCCAACTTTTGCTAACATAATTGTTGGCCAGACGGGCGGTATATATGAGTAATAGCCGCCCGCCGGCAGCAGAAGCTCTTTGATTTTCTACCAAGATCGTAGAGGCCCTGATACCATGTGAGAAATATAAGAGAAGAATATTATTGAATCGTTGTTGTGTCTACATTATTACATTGAGATCCTATTTATAGACACTAGAATACAATCCTTTACCAAGTAGGATACTATTTACTATTCCTATTCCTATTCTAAATAGGATTGTGTAAACCTATTCCTATTCTAATAGGATTGTATAAACCTATTCATGTTCTAACAATTACATGCTGGAAAAAAAACAGAACAAATTTTTAAGTGACGACTAAATAGAAAAAGCATAATGGAAATGACATAGATGCCCTTAAGCCGATTTTAGAGCAGAAAAAGAAAGGCACCTTATCTTTGCCGTTGATGTCAGCCTTTACAAGCTTTGAGATATATTCCTTATTCACCTTCCCGTCTTTAAGAGTTTCAACCTCATCAATGAAAGCAACTCGAAGAGCCTCATTTCTATAATGAAAGTCGATCCCAAAGTCAGCTAAGCGGTTTTGACATCAGCTCTAAAACAGAATATACTCTTCTTCTTTTTCTGAATTAAGGAAAAAATAGAATCTATCCTTTACATTCATTAAAATCTAAATGAACAAATATCACCTTTGCATTAGTAACGCAATATCTGCAGCCTCGGGTTTTTGCTCTTCTTTCTGTTTCCCATATATCTGGCATGTGACAACATACGTAAATTTCAGATCTGCCTGTGCTCTTGATTCAGGAGACAAGTCAAATCCTTGAGTATCCGTAGTTTCATTTGGTGTAGTTCCTGCTTCAGTATCTAACAAAGTACAGAACATGAGAACTGGTGAAGGAAGAGAAAATTAACCAAATCATCTGTTGTTTTGGGTTTTCAGAAAAGCAAACCTCCAGTAATCATCCCTTCCAAATACGATTGAAGCATTAGTGCTTTCCTGTAGTACATCATTCCACGAACTGCAAAACTCCAGAAAGGTTGTGTAAGGGAAAGAAATTTATAAGAAAAACAAACAGGTATGCAACATTATCCAGGAAAGGAAAGCATGAGAACCTACCTAGTACAAGCATGCACACAGGATATGCTCAGTAAGTACCTATAAACATGTTTTAGTGATCATTTACCATTTTTAGGGCTTTTGTCTTTTCTAATACACTGAACATCCTGAACTTCCACTCCTAAAAGTTTGCCTCAGCAGACCATCGGTTAACTTTTCCATCACAAGAGACAGAAAATTCAACTTTCAACTTCTTCTTCAAAAGCAGCCCTCTCCCTTCACTTACTTTATCAGAAATTTAAGTGGGCGTTTGGCTATGAAAATTGAATATCATTCACTTCATTTGAAGTTTTTAAAGTTGAAATTGCGTTAAGCCATACTTTTTGCAAAGAATATTTAGAATTTGAATGTACTTCTTCTAATATGGTTTACAACCCACCCACCCATTTCTAAAAGCTAGCAAAATCACCCAACTTGAAAAATTTACCTGAAACATACAATCAAATCTTCTCTAAAAGAGTAATATCTCTAAATAGATAGTCACATAAGGTCATAGATTGCTACTACATACTATTACAAATATTTTCCCTTTATTTGGATTTTTGAAACTGGAATTGTGTTTAGTTATAATTTTTGCAAATAATATTTGGTGTTCGAAGTTGTCCTAAAAAACATGAAATATAATTTAAATAGAGCCATTTTTATAGAAAATAAAAGATTTAGGTAAAATTTGAAAAGAAAAATATAGTGAAAGTGTAAAAACTGAAAGTAAAAACAAGGTTTTGGGTGTTCTTCAAATTTCAAATACAACTTCAAGTTAGATTCAGAATTTTCATGACCAAACGCCAATTTTCAAACTAAGTGAAATAAATCCAGATAAAAAGTGAATGACTGTCATGGCCAAACAGGTCCAAGTCTTCCATTTTACATTGTAAATATATTTTCAAGATTTCTCTGGTCCTAATCATGTCATAGTCATTCATCTCTTAAGCAAGATCACTCTTTTTTTCCATATAAATTCAAACAGTATCATCTTATACTCACCCTTCGTTGAACGCCTTCAATTTATCCTTTCTTTTATTTTAAACAATTTGTTCTAATCTTCTTTCTTCTTTTTTTCTATTAAACTGGAAATGTTAACAATTTGTTCAAATCATCTTGAACGTCTAGTATAATTTACATAATTTGTATCATCCATGCTTTTGCAGAAAAATTTAGGTAAAAAGACTTCCGTCTAAAATCAACTGAAATTTCTTTATATATTTATTTTCGTCTCTAGTAGCACAATAAGACAAGTATAGGTCAAAGAATCCTTCCTTTCATTTTACTGGGTGTCAAGGTTTTGTTTTTCACTCGGAATAGCGCAATAAGAGAAATACAGGCAATGACATCCCTACTTTCATGTTTCTCTCTTTCTTCCATTCCAGTTGTGACTACGAAAAACTTTCCACCAACAAAACTGATGGCTGTAATCATCTTTTTTGGCCAAAGTATTGAATTAAATGATAGTGCCCTAACACTGAGAAAGGAGAATAAGTGGCTGAAAGTGGGCTGGGGGGGAGAGGCAGGGTTGGTTTCTGAAAATCTTTCATGAATTTGAGTTCTGGACACTTGTGTGAGTAATAAAGGATACTGGTATTTTATCTTATGTATCGAACTACAAGTGAGCTTGGGATTGTCAACTCGGTCTGTGTGTGCTTGCTTACATTGGAGGTCTCAAGCCTGAATAAAGGCCCTATACAGTGGATGGAATCGCCCAAGAAGAGTTAGAGTGGAAGTTCCCACCCCTTGAGTGGTGCCAAATAAATGACTACTCAAATCCGAGTTTTGAGCAAAAAGATTCCATTGACCGGTAAAAAGTGGGCCAGCCAACGTAAACTTGCCAATCCATGGTGAATCCACATAATACACTAGCTTGGGATTGACGCGTAGTTATTGTAGTAGTAGCATCAAAGTAGAAGTCTCGCAAAGAGTAAGACAGAAAAGTAGACAGCTTGATCCTTGATATTTTAAGTCCAAAGTAAAAATAAATGATCTATCCCAAACCTTAAACAGGTAAGAATCAATTTGATGTAACACCTAAACGTCTTCCTCAGGTACAGTATGCAGTCACAAGTGTAGTATTAAACATTGAAGGATACAGCATATACTACAAATTTTAGAAGAGAGCAGAGAAATAAGAAGTACCAGTTCTGGCCAATGTTTGCCCACGGTATGAAGCCCAGAACCTAAGTTCAAGAATGTCATTTGGATTATCATTAAGTTCTTTCTCTGAGATGTTCTCATCACGACCTATTCGTGCAAGAAAGTTTTTCCATTCATCTGCATCCAACAATTTCTTTTTCCTCTCAGTGAAACGACAACAACAAGGAGACTATCATTCAAATGTAACTTCTAAAGACTATGAGTCAACTAAATCAAGAAACAGTCATAACTGCAGCAAAAATGTGGTATTCAAACAAAGGGAATGCCTACAATGAAATCATCCTGAAGACACTTAAAAGCATCCCGAAGACAATATTCTAACTACATGTCACCAACTAATCAGAGATTGACCAACAATTAGCTGTAGATTATTAGTTGAAGATGTATGCTTACAACACTCTAAATACACATCACCAACCAGCATTATTCGTCTTCTTATCTGTTTCCAGAGATGATAATAAGGGATACTAAGTTTCATAGAGCTAACAACCAAGGAGAGTATGTCAGGAAGGACATAGGCAAACACCACAACAATAACAAAATGCCCAGTGTGACCCCACAAGTGGGTCTGCGGAGGATGGGGTGTACGCGGACCTTAGCCCTACCTTGTGTGAGGTAGAGAGGTTGTTCCGATAGACCGTCGGCTCAAGGAAATCGATTTTTAAAACAGAATTGACAAATACAAGAGTAAAAGCTATGGTGAAAATACTGCAGAATTTAAGAATATTTGACAGCAAGAATAGTAAATATAACCAAAGTAAAAGAAATAACAGTAGTAATACAATTGAAGAATAAGATAATAATAGAATAATCCTAATTAGAAGAGGGAACGGCCAAGGTGCTCTATGCTAGACCCATGCTCTCCCACAGGAAGAGAGAAATCGCCCGACTACCTACTAACCCTCAACCCTAATCCTCGACCTCTATGTTTTCCTATCTACGGTCATGTCCTTGGTGAGCTGAAGATGTTTCATGCCATGTCTAATCACCTCTCCCCAATTATGCGTTGCCTTGACATAGGCAAACACCGAATGAGCTAATACAAAGTGTTCCTTAGTGTGTCACACAGTATTCCTTGCCAGAAACCCTTGTTTATGGCTAGATCTTCAATGGAAAGAGAATAGAATCAATGAGACATATTATGGATATTAGGTTTTATATTTTTTGGTAAGGATATTAGGTTGAATGTCAATTTCCATTACTCGGGCATTTCCTCTACAAAACCTGTTTCGAAAAATGTTCTCATCGTTGTTGTAGACATTTCCTCTATACTGACAAATCAGAAAAGAAAGGGAGAGTCATCTAATAAAATGCACATCCTACACAGCAAAGGATACAGAAACCAGAGTCATGGACCATGTAGGTTCAAACATGACCCAAAGATTCAACGAAGAAAATTACTCAGATAAAAGACCATTAGGACATGCTTTTATCCTTCTATATGGTTTCTTACATGGCCTAAAATATACCACTAGAAGTGTTTATCCAGACAAACAAAAGCTACCAAAATACCAACTAATATAGTTTCAATCTAACTTAACATTGCAGAATATAAAAGAACCGTAAAATAAGCATTTTCCTAGGAAAAGATGCAAGTCAATTTATTCTTAACATCTTGGAGCTTGATACAATTTGCATTTTCATCTCAGAATTAGTGATTTTAAAGTTGACTTTGAAATACTCTACGAAGACACGTGAGATGAACACTAAGAACAAAATTCACCAAAAGAAAATTTAGGACACTAAGAACAAAAATTGATAAAAACCAATCAGTTCAGCAGTGCCAATTAACTAGAAAGGGGGAAAAGGGAAACACTACTTTTGGGATCAAAAGAAATGAGTTCTATTAATAGTTTAAAATCTCAGCACAAATTATTTTTTTCAGTCAGTTAAATGAACAGCAGAGAAATAAGATCAAGTGATGTGAATGGAAAATACCATCTATTTCTGCCTAATGCTTTGCGCAAAGAAACAATGATTACCTGGATATATTTTCTGGAGGTAAAACAGAATAGAAATTCCATCTTCATTTTTCTTAAGGAGTTCTGACATACTGTAAAGAACAGTTTCTGAATAATATGGGGTGAACACACTGCAAGAGTAAAAATTTATCACACAAAGGGTCTGAAGATAGTTAAATAAACAGTGACAATGTGAAAGAACATACCTGAAGGATAGCATCTCACGGACAGGTCGCGCTACAGGCATCTCCATGAAAAGGGAATTGGTGAAGAACTCTAACCGACGCCTAGCTTCAAGATTCTTGGGTATGTTGGCAGCAGATTCTTTAATAGTTAGGAGAGAATAAAGTCTTTTAATCAGTTCCTTCTGCATATATTTAGTGCATTTTTAGGAAACTTAGTGAGCTCAAAGGAAAACGAGCAGAGAGGTGACAGAAAAAAACTAACGGAATGGAAAAGGAAACCAGATGCAAGCCTACCAACTCAGCATCTCTCGGCCACTTTAACTTTGAGAACAACCGGCCTTCATTCCTTGCTTTTGACAAAGTGTTCCATGTGTCAATGTGGTCTCTGAAATGACATCATAGTAATTATGCACCACACTCAAGAGTATAATAATCCCAGAAATGTGATAAGTTATATGAAATACCTCATGTTGAAGCGAAGGACATCAAGTCGCAGAACATCATACAGATCTTGAATAGCTTTAACAGCCCCAGTTTCAAGCTCTGGTGTATGCTCCTTTTTCTACGTGAGAGTATTTCAATAGGTCATAAACAGAAAGGCAGGAAGATAAATATTCATTCAGTCCTTTTAAAAACCGACAATGAAAGAGGAATCCTCTCAACTGAAATAAGAGGTCACCGAACAATGGATGCAAAAGAAGACAGTAAAGAAAACAAAATGCATGTGACCAATGCAGTTTTCTGATATGGAATTGGAAAAAGAAGTATGCATCACCTATTGAAAGGTCTCTGTGTATGACAAGACGTACCATGAACATGTGGATATGAGAGCGTTCAAATTCATTAATTTCATCTTAAATACAATGAAGAAAGAGGATGTCCGCAAGGGGATGAGGGGCCTGGTGTGCAGCGGTAGGACTTGATGAGAGCAGCAGACACTAGGAAGTCACAGAACATGCACAAGGGGAGACCTTAGATTCGAGTCTTTTGACCATTCTAAGGGAACATGTTTGCTAAATCTGTCAACAAGAGCTTCGACTGTCTCTTAGATTGCGCTAAAGCAGATCACTGATTTTCAAACTTTGTCCCAAGAGAAGTTCAATACTATCTAGTCTCCAGTGTTAGTGATGGTAAGGATACCGGGAAATAGAAAATCCCAAAGGAACGAAGCAGACCTTATGTTCTTAAGTATAAAAGTTATCAAACTTGAAAAGAACAAGTACCAGTATTCCCATTAGTGCAGTTACTTTCTGAATCACCAGTGGCAGCTTATTCATATCAACGTCCACATTAATACTCCTTTTAGTTATGCTCCCACGAATATCCTCATTTATACGTTCAACCCTAACATAGTAGACAAAACAAAGAATATAAACTGACTATGCATAACTCTAAATAACAGTTAATTGTGTGAGTTCATAAAAAACAGAGCAACTCGGAAGGGTTTGAAATCTTACCACTTCTTTCCTTCATCATTTCCTTCATCATCTAATATGGATGTAAGAACAAACTTGATGGCGTAATAGCACTCTTCAACCGCATATATCATGTAATCATCCCTTGAAATCCTATCCCATAACTCATCTTGTGAGTCTTTACTCTCCACAGCTATATCTTTTGCAAGAAATATCTGCACATTCAGCATAAATGTAAAGATATACAGCCTTCAACATGATAGTTGACCGCATAGATCACATTTTGCATCAGAAAAAATGGAAACACAAGAAATTGTCAGCACTCTAACAACTGCTCAACCTTGCTAGCTAAGAGGAAAAGAGGCCACTGAACCAAGGGCAGACTCCCAGAATTCTTAGGTATCAAAAGCTGTTCCATCTCCCTGTAGGTTGAAAATCAATCAATCAAAATTAAGAGGTTGAAGGATATCAATCTAGTAGTAGCAAACTGAAACTGGGTTAGCAAAATAACAAAAAGCAGTCGCTCACAAATTAGTAATGTAATCTTCTTCCCTCAAATTCTTGACGATTTCATTCCAGAAAGGTGCAAATCGAGCAGCATCAGCTTTGTTTCTCTCCAAAACCTGTTTTTTACAACAATATGATATTAAAAAACAAAATACAAACTTCCGAATAAACTAGCACGGAAGATAGTTAACAAGAAAAGCTCCAAGGTTTTTTTCAAAATAACCCAGAAATCATTTTTGAGTTGGCTAGCCCAACCCCAACTGTGCTCACCAGTTTGAAACTCAGGGGAGTATGGACCTGCCCCTTTACCCTAATCCCACAAAAATATCATGCTTCACTCAACAAGAATTCCAGGAGGACCTTATGAAAGTTTAGAAATCCAACATTTTGACAGATTCAAAGATCCTGAATGGAATGATTCAAATATCTGTTCATTAGTAAAGCCCACTTCACACACTACTTACTACTTAACCTCACTGGGGAAAACTCCATAATACATATTTCTAAGCATAACATTTTGATTTGGTGATGGCTAACTTGAGTTTTCAGAAGGAGGAGGAGCACTTGATCAACTTTTGTAGTATGGTGGCTAGGACTCAAATCCATTACCTATTCCCTAGGAAAAGTGATAGAGGTTTATGTAAGGATGGTAAGGTCATCCCAAGTGATACAACCCAACATAAGCTCTTGGTAATGAATCTAGAGATTGAAAGAAGAGGAGGATGAGGCTTTATATGATGACAGCCATTCAAGAATTAAAGGGAGGGCTTGACTAATGATAAAATTCAAGAGTTACGGAGAAGTTGATGGCTATGGGGGGATCGGGAGATTAGTAGGGACGCAGATAGGATGTGGAACGGGACAGCTAATTGTATTAGGAAAGCAACTAGAGATCGATAATCCAAGAAAATAGGGAGATTGATGATGATGTCATACATCGTATTGGAGTGGGGTGAACGAAATGGAGGCTTGCATCCAATGTACTATGTGACAAGAATGTGTCACCGGGTGCTAAAGGTAAGTTCTATAGAGTGATTGTTAGACCAACTATGGTGTATAGGGCAAAAGTGTTGGCTAGTCAAGAATTCATACGTTCAGAAGATGAATGTAGCAGAGATGAAGATGCAAAGAAAGATGTGTGGCACACTAGGAGATATGAGATTAGGATTGAAGATGTACGCGGCAAGGAGAGAGTGGCCTAAGTAGTGGACTAGATGCAAGAGAGGTTAAGATGATTCGAGCATGTAAAGAGGAGATGCACAAATGCCCCAATGAGGAGGTGGAGAGGTTGGCAATGATAGGTCCAAGGAGAATTAGAGGTAGACCGAGAAAGAATCGGAGAAAGGCGATTAGACATGACATGACATATCATCATCTCACCGGTGAAGACATGACCCTAGATAGAAAAGCAAGAAAGTTGAGGAATAGGTTAGAGGGTTAGTAGGTAGTCGAGCGATTTCTCTCTTTCCTTTGGGGGAGCATGATTCTAGCTTAGAGCACCTTGTTTGCTCCCTCATCTACTTATCAGTATAGTTATTATTATTCTATTATTATCATATTCTTCAATAGCATTAATATTGTTGTTTCTTTTACTAGGGTTATCTTAACTATTTTGTTGTCAATACTTTTCTTTTCTGTAGTATTTTCCATAACTTTTAGCCTTTAAATATTGTATTTGTCAAACCAATTTTGGGAACATCTTAGTTGAGTCTTATCGGAAGAAACCTCTCTACCGTACACAAAGTAGGGATAAGGTTATACACCCTAACCTCTCACTCCACTTGTGGGATCACACTGGGTACGTTGTGGTACAAGATGAAGTATAAAGTAATATCATAACCATAAATATAAGACAGAATAATCCAGAAACAGAATCTATGTATTTTGCACAATATCAGAAAAGTATGTTATAGAAGTAATTGTATACATCAAATGATCAAAAGCAAGAAAGAAGCTTCCATCTGTGACAAACGTTAAGTTTCACTAATTAATTGATTAGAAGGCAAAGGAGCTTTGGCAAATGCCAAATTAAAATGTCAAATATTTGGTGAGATTTCCACATGGCAGGATAATCAGTTTTTTTGGGACCATCCCTGTAAATCTTGATCAAAACCTCTTGGAGAGAGTGAGGGGAGTATACTTTAACCTTATCAGAGCATACAGTACAAGTACCAATAAAATGGTGAGCAAAGCGAACAGGATACTAATTGCAACTGTTGCAAATTCAGCACATGAACAGTTATCCATTTATTAAACAGTAACTTAACCAAGTGTCAGCATCAGACATCAGAAAAGACAGAGATCAATGCAAAACGGAAAATCAATAAACTCACCAGACCAGAAGACAAGAGTGACGCCCTACAAAACAGATATGGCATTTAGACCCAATGAGGAAAAGATATGTGAATCAATTAACTTGGTCATTCATAAATGATTAATTGGGGAAAATAAATGGAGATACCTGGTTCGAAGAGGCACATGAAGACTATTCATAAAAGCCTCGGGAAATCTCTCAAAACGTTTATGCATAGCATCCAATGATCTTATCTGAATATCATTGTCAAAAATATAGTTAGAGGCTGACATCTAGAATGTATCCACATATGGTCTTACAATAAACCAAGGATTTGAATTGTTCCATTCATTACTGATAAAGAAATGGACTTTGGGCCTAACTCAACCCCAAAAACTAGCTCATGAAGGAAGGATTGCGCAAAGACCATACAAGGAGCAAAATTTGCCTCCCCGCCCACCGATGTGGGACTCATCACCCCCCACACGCCCGGGACTGTACATATGGAGTGTGGACAATAAGATGGGCACCAACATCGGGTGAAACAAGAACTGGGTGTGCATGGCTCCAATACAATGATAAAGAATTGGACCTTGGCCTAATTAAACCTAAAAAGCTAGCTTATGAGGATGATTGCCTAACACCATATAAGGAAACAAATTTGCCTCCCCGCCCACCAATGTGGGAATCAACAATTACAAAAGAGAACAATGAGCACAATAAATAGATTTAAAAATTGCTTGCCTCCCCAAGGCGATCTCGTGCTCCCAGAAGAAAGCCCCATACAGCCGATATAACCGTGTAAAATAGATGAGTATCGAACAGGTATATCTGCATTACATAAGAGCAACAATAAGATAGTGATCGAAAAAGGCAAAAACTATTCAACAAGCACCTTTTGTACCCGAAACGTTATCTGGTTGATCACCAATTGGCAATTATCAGTGACTCAATCGTAAGTGTAAAGAAGTCACATGACCAACAGACAGGCCATATATGTCATAAAAGCTCAATAATCTTAGCTCAAACACTCCATGAATTACTAGGCGGAAAGTGATGTAAAAGGTACAGCACAGAAAGCACTTTCTTTGTTTGAAGACTAAAGGGATAGTTACCAATATATATCATTTGGACATCTAGTTTACCAAACATGGCCGAAGTATACACTACATATACACTCGGTTGGTGTGTATACGTTGTGTGCACATGTATATTATTTGTATAGATATGTATATTACATGGACCTATATGTAGATATGTATATTATATGTATGTTGGTATAAAGTATACACCAACTATACACTGTGTACATAAATTGTAAACTAGATGGCCCAAAGGTATTAGGCTGTGATTTTCTCAAGATTACATTTTGATAGTACGTTTATTCATCTAATTTACTTGCAGGTACATCCCCTTCACAAGCATTCCCAGCCAGTGAAGTGATATATCCAAAAACATACAATTCATCCAAGGATACAAATTTCACTAATCAACCAAAGAAATCCTAGTGCGTCCTATTCGCGCACAATCCAAATATACCACCCGCACAATCCAAATATACCACGCGCAACTTCACCCAGCATTGGCAGGATGCAATTTTACCCTCTATAAAGTCCATGATTTGAATAAGTACCGATACCATGCCATTATTTTTTTGAAACTATACCTATACCATGCCATTATTTTTTTTATGACCGTGGTGTGTGGGCCAGCTTTCGCGCACCTCGACTAATTCCACGGGATACATGCCACCTCCCACCAGCAACAGATACCAAGGTAACTCTGTCCACCAAGGCTAAGCCATATGGGAAGAATCACCTAGTGTTTTTTTTTTGTCTCCACTGAGTTTTGAGTCAACCACTTCATTGACCACTAGGCCACACCCTTGGGTTGGGTGCCTATACCATGCCATTATTGAAGGCATGGGGTGCAACACAACAGGAAAAAGCACTTGAGGATTGACAATCAAGCTAAAAGATTAGCACCTTATGCTTTATTCACCAAAGGTAGACAAATATTTTCAATTATTGGCATACTTACTTGTTCTCATGTCAAATGAAGATACTACCTTCTTTATTGGTGGCCAAAACCAGTGAGCCAATGAAGAACCCCAACAAATGTCGAAACTACAGTACAAACTAGCACTGCTTACCCATTTCTAACAAGTATAAGACAAAGCATAATTGTGGAATTTCTCCTTATCTAAAAATCTTAAGGCTAATTTGGCTAGTTGATTCAGATATTTGCTACTGGCCCTCATAGGATTTTCCATTAACATCCTTTTAACATAAAGATACTACCTACCCTTTAGGTGCCCAAAACCAAAAGCCAGTCAGATGAATCATCTGAGACAAACAAGCATACGTCCAACCTTCCTCAAATGAATCGTCTGAGGCAAACAAGCATACGTCCAACCTCCCTTTTTTTAACTTGAATAAGCTCCCAACCTTTTTTTCACAAGTTGAATTACAAGAAACACAGTAAGCAATATCCAAAGAAGCAGAGAAAAGGTAAACAAGATAATCCCACTTTTAGATCATAGCGATTCCACTGCTTGGTGCAGAAATACCTATTCTATTGCCTGAGAAAAATATTCAGTTATATGTACACCAAATGTTATAACATCAACAAAGAGAAAGCATGAAAGGTGTCTGATCTGCATTTACACATCAGAAGAGATTAAAAACTTACAATAAAAATTGGTGCCCATAAGCTCGCAACTGTTAGTGCATTATGGTTATCTGTCAAAAGAGTAACTTGCATTTAATGGAAACTGAGATCCAGATATTATACTCATAATAAACCTTGACCATAACACAAAGATGGCAAAGGATGTAAGGATATACATAAATACTTCTATCAACAGAGATTCTGAAAGAATTTCATTCAATCATACACGCCTGCTACAACAGAGTGACCTACTTTTAGAAATAAAATCGTGCCAAGAGTACTGCCGAATATCCATTGCCAATATCTGTCTTGTCGGCTTCACCAACGGCCTAATCTGCAACATGAAATTAAAGCTAAAACAATAAATCACCAATAAAAGCTATTGATCAATGTCAAAATAAAAACTGACACATACCAGTAGAAAATAGGCAAAAGCAAATTTTCCTCCCAAGACAACAAGCCAAAAAACCATATACCTACACCAATGAAATTCATCAGATGAGATTTCAGCACTAGCTGATTTTATTTTTTGATCAGGTAAAACAGTTTCATTAATCACAAGGCCAAAGCCAGCACTCAGCCGTATACAAGAAGTACGCCAAAAAAAAAAAGAGAGCCTACAAAAAGACATGATCCTCTACTAAAGACGCCCAATCCTCTAAACAACCCAGAACTACATGGATGCACCAAAAATACATAAGGGATCAGAGGCTATTCCTCAACTGACCAAAACTCGCTTCTACCCCTTTGAAAGCCCTCATGTTTCTTTCTCTCCAGAAGATCCACATCAATGCCATACGAACAGCATTCCATCCCTTGCACCTTCTCCTGCTTTTCCCAGCTTACCAGCAAAACAATAGGTCCTTCACAGATCTCGGTATCACCCTACTAAGCCAGCTAAACATATCCCACCACAGTAATGTAGAAGGCTAGAAGCAGAAGATCAATATCCTCATCCGCCTCCTTGCATAAGTAACACTAGTTGATGCAAACAACCTTTTTTTCCTAAGATTTTCCGCCATCAGGATCACCCATCTAGCATCTAATCATGTGAAAAAACACACTTTCCTCGGAGCCTTTGGAATCCAAATCGGCTTTACAGGAAAAGCCTCCTCCGCCCTTGCCAGAAGCTTCACATAAAAGGACTTGACAGCAATTGTTCCCCACACTCCACCTCATCGAATCGGGTCTATCAACTGGTTCACAATGCTGATGCAGAACAACTAGCATCCTCTGAAACTCGTCCACCTCCCAATCTTGGAAATCCCTCCAGAACCTCAAATTCCAAAACATATCTTCCCCTTGTGTCCCCCTTATAAGCTGGACTACCGCATCTCTTTGACAAGAAACCTTATACATACACGGAAACTCATTTTTTAGCAATATGTTTCCACACCATTTATCTTCCCAAAAACTGACTCTTCTACCATTTCATAAACGGAATAAACCAGCTAAATAGTTATAATCCACCAAACAACATGGAGAATAATAACTAGAGCTAAATCGTTATGACGCTTCTCCTGTTCCTTGTTATATAGAAGAATGGGTGGATTTTGTAGAGAACCATATATTGTAGATTCTTTACCTTTTGGTGGTTCCCTTGTATACGGCTAGCTTGGCCATATTTATGAATGAAATACAGTTACCCTATCAAAACATAATAACTAGAGCACAACATTTTAACAGGGTAATAGTCTGGGATAAAAAAAAAATTAAAAAAGACCACAGCATTCTGACTAACAACCAAGATTCACATAAAAAAAGAGTCAACTTGCATAAATGAGAGGGTCGCCTGATCGTAACAAATGCATAAAAAGGAATGGCATATAATTATACAAGCAAAAGTTCTCTGATACCGGATAACAAAAATATAACTCTCACCCAGGGGATAGGAGTGGAGAACAATGCATGTATTAATTCTCATGATACCACAAGAAAAAAAGGAACTAATTGGACACCAAGTTGCATACAAAATTAGCTCATATAACCAAAGAACCAAAGGACCCCCAGTCAGATTCATGAACGTCAAGGGCCAAATTAGCTAAAGTGAAACATTGAGATAATTTTACACTTCACTACTCTACATAAAAGCAGAAATCCAGAAGTGCTGGTTCCATTCAGATGGCCACCCTGATTCAGAATTTTTTTACTTGATCAGGTAAACATATTTTCATTCATAAACATGGCCAAAAAGTTGGCTATATATAAGGGAATACCAAAAGGTAAGTAATCTACAATAATAAATAATTCTCTACAAACTCCCCCCAATCTCCTAAACAATTTGGAATTTTATGGGCGCACCAAAAGGAAATGAGAGACCAGAGGCTACTCCTCAATTGAGGATTGCTCACCTCTACCCCCTCAAAGCTCTCCTATTTCTCTCTCTCCATACCACCCACATCAACGCGAGTGGAACCACGTTCCATGTCCTGCGTCTTCTCCTCCTTCTCCCACTCTTCCAACTAAACATCAATTCTTTCCTAGTTCTTGCCATTGCCCATGAAGTACCAAAGCACCTAAACATACTCCACCATAACCTCATGGTAATATCACAATGAAGAAGAAGATGCTCCACGTTCTCACCCACTTCCTTGCACATAAACACCAGCCGGTGCAAAGAGCCTTTCGCTTTCTAAGATTATCTGCCTTTAAGATCACCCCTCTAGTAGCTAGGCAAGTGAAAAAACACACCTTCCTCGGTACCATTGGTATCCAAATAACGTTCCGAGGAAAAACATTCTCCTCTGTAACCAGAAGTTTCTTATGTAAGACTTGACCGAGAACATACCATATTCCCCATATCCCACCAAAAGCATCGCGATTATCTACTGTTGTGACTTATTTATGGAGTAAGTCCAGCAATCTTTGAAACTTAGTCACCTCCCAGTCATGGAAGACCCTCCTAAATCTCAAGTCCCAGAAGTCTCTCCACTTTGTGTCCCCCTAATTTGTTGTATTGAAGTCTCTTTGGCATGAAATTTTGTATGGGCTCGAGAAGTGATATTTCAATAAATTGTCTCCACACCACCCATGACACAAAATTTTACTCTCCTCCAATCTCCTGCCTTAAATGAGATGTTTACTTTGAAATCATCCCATCCCTTCATGATATTCCTCCACAAACGGCAACCAAAGGCATAGTCACATCTCTAGATCCCCATTCCCCTACCATAGCCCTGTATTTATCAACTATCACCCCTCTCCAGAGAGCACTAACCTCCACCCTAAACCTCCAAAGCCATTTGTCCAGTAAATCTTTGTTAAACACCTTTAAGCCTTTATTGTCAAGCCCTCCCCATATTTTAGGAGAAGTGATTGTCTCCCACTTTTTTTTTTTGAGAAGGTAACATTGTGTATATTCATTGAACCAGTGCATGGGTTGCACTAAAACCTCTCCCACTTTACCAAGTGAAACGTCCTTGCCCCATCCGCAGCATCCCAAAGAAAAAGTCTTGGGATCTTTTCCAACTTTCCAGAGTCCGAAGTTGGAGCATGAAACAAAGACATGTAATATAGGAATGCTTGAAAGTGTAATCTTAAAGCGCACTTATTTTCCACCTTTGGACCAATAATTTCTTTTGCCATCCTGCTAATTTCTTTTCAACCCTTTGGAGAATCGGATTCCTCACTATAAATTCTTGGTCGAAGCACCTAACAGCAAAATGAGATAAGTAATCACAAGGGGCCCAACCCAGCAATTCAAAACCTGAGCCAAAGAGTCAACACACTTCCCTAGGTTGGAATATAACCATACTTCACCCATCTCCCACCCCACACACTTTGAATAATGCTATCTGACAGAAATTCCATTTTTTGTTTCTTGGATACATATCTCCATTCCCTAAGCCTTACTTTGATGATGGCCCTTCTGTTTGGATCATTC